>JAKUBF010000039.1:0-69244 GCA_030563185.1 Saturnispora sanitii | reverse complement strand
ATTACAGCTAACGCCAACCACCATTGGGAATAAATATACAAATACCAATTGGGACCATCATTGTCTGTGTACCTGGCAATGTTGATAGATCCCAACCGATAATTGTCTTCAGTCAAACGTCTGATAAGCTATTGTCCAATAGCGAACCAAGTTGTCAACTGGAGTATTATCTAGGCAATAATGGCAGTACACATGAGAAGTCAATTGCCTCTAATAACCGGACAGAGTATTAAAATGGATTCACCCTAATTTAAAACTCATTCAATTAGCCAACAGGTCACCTACCCCTGGTGGACTTTTGATGTTGATGGTAAACGGTACCAACACCAAAGCCTTAATAAAGTTAGCTGTTCAAATCTATTAACCTATTAACGTGGCCATCGTTAAAATAGTTCTTCGATAATCCTTGCTTACTCCCCAAATCATTGGCTCTCTTGTCGATTCCATCTTCTCACTAGGACTATGTCTTCGGTTGAAGGTAAGAATGATAGTTAAAGAAAAGAAGAAAGTAGTGGGTAGTGGTTATAAAAAAATTGGGTGGCAAATTACTTTAAATACTATTTTTCATGAGCAAGTTGCCCTTCTGAGCATATCCACGACAAATATTTTTGTAATTTTGTGAAACACCATTGGAAGTTATAAATTAAAGGTTTGTTATTAGAAATGAATAAAGATAAATTGTTTGATTATATATATGTAAAAAAATTGGGGGGTGTATAACATTTAAAATGAAAAAATGCATTTAAAAATGTTTATGCTGAGCATTTTTGTAAATACTGCTGAGCCCTTTTATTTCAATATATTAAACTTGATACAACGTTATTAAAACTTTTCATGTCTATAGATGTTGAAAACCAAGTATGCAATTAAGTGTGCTAAACGACATTTATGCAATATTTTACATAATTATTTTATTAGCTTAAAGTATATATATATATATCCACTGATACTAATGTACGTACGTTAGCTGTAGGTTATTTTACAGTTGCTTTGTAATTCATTTAATTAAATACATATAATTAAACAATATACCCAATAACAGAAGAAAGTAGGTATTGACAATACACTTTGAAATGACAATAATGTAACTATAGTAAAAGTTGCACATAATCTTTTCTATTCTTCAAACCCTTTCCAGCAAATCGTTGGCTTCGCATAAACTCTGGGTATCAAATCAGACCTGCTAATTTTCCTCTCTCAGTAATATTGAATCACATGGAATTTTTTCCCATTCTTTAACAATCAAACCATCATGTAAACTAACGTCCTTTGAAACCAATTCATATTTAAATAACTTGGGTAATAGTAAAAACATAAAATACCAATAAAGGAAACATAACCCAAGGATAAAAAGTGAAAGGTAAGCATAATTCGGTAAACCTTTAAATTCATCATTTTGTCCAGATTTAAATGGATTCAAAGGGCCAATGAACATTAAAAATGAAAATAAAATCATAAACCCCATGTCAAACATTGATGCTTTCATTGGCGGATTTAATTCTGGTGATCTTCTTCTAACTAAAATAATCCCGAAACAAATTAACCCAATAAATATTTGTAATGGATAAGATTCTAAATTAATAGCATAATCAAATATGTTTGCCTCAGTTGGGATAATAAGTAGAATTGTAGTTAATGTCAATGGGATTATAAAATTAGCCATTGGCGCTCCAAATGGGTAATTGGATGCAAAAAATTTAGAAAATGGTAAAACACCCGTTCTAAATACTTCCTGGTTTAATCTACTAATATGATACATTACAACAATGATATTACCTGCAACTGAAAATGCAATTGACCCAGTTAATATTTTCGAACCTATAATTGGACCGAATAATCTTTCAAAGAAAACTGATCCAACCATTTCATCAATTGTTAATAATTCATCTGATGGGATAACAACAAGATAAGAAAAATTGATAAGTAAATAACATGAATTAATAATAAACAATGCCAAAGGTGAAGCAAATTTCATTGTCTTAATTGGATCTTTAACTTCATTCATTACAACATGAGTAGTTTGCCAACCATTTAATGAAAATATTGCTTTTAAAACAGCAGATGTTAATGATGCAAATGTGACGTTTGTTTTAAAATTGAAGAACTGAGATAAATCCAATTGATTTTCAATACCTGTGATTGATTTTGGTAATAATAAGATATAAAACCCAGTTAATGAAATGAATGCCATTAATATCAATTTTAACAAACCAGTAAAACTTTGAATCTTAATTGCTACCTTAGTTGAAATTCCTAAGATTAAACAAGTTGAAAGTAAAAAAGACATGCCTACTAATTTAACTTTAGTATCTGTAAGTTCATATCCAAAAGCATATAGAAAATATTTCCCAAAAACCAATGTGTTTGCAATGATATTACCAAATACAATAATGAAACAATTGAACAACACTGACATCATCATATGAGGCTTGAAATAAATGTATTCAAGGAAAACCTTCATACCTCCACTTCTTGGAATTATCGAAGCCAATTCTCGAAAGCACGCCAGCCCTGCGTAAGTTGAAAACCCAGCAATTAACCAGACAAGAAAAAACAAAAAGGGTGACCCTCCAACGTCACGATAGATCATAGAAGAGACGACAAATATACCCGATCCAACAATTCTCTGAATGATCATCATAACAACACCATAAACTCCCAAATGTCTTCCGTGTGGGGTTTCTTCCAAGCCGTGCAAATGGGTCATCGTCTCTACAGAATTTCCCAACGTAATTTTTGGACCGTTGCCCTCTCCATCGGTTTTGTAGAGATCCATAGCAAAATACACAGTATAGTTAGTTAGTTAGTTACTAAGAGATAAGGGAAAGTTCCACCTTTATTTTTTTTTTTTTAGTTTGCTCATTATCATAAACAGTGAAATTCCATTTTACATTGATTTTTTCTATTTTTACCCATAAATATAGCTATATAGCATTCCTTTGTTTTTTTTATAAAATTTCCATTAAATCATAAACGTCCTTAAATTTCTCAGCTACATAATAAATCTCCCCCGGTTTAAATTGGGGTTTACTAGGAGCTATTTGTGATAAAATATCCAAATTACCATTATCCTTTTGATCAAGGAAAATAACACAGCCATTGAATTTACTATCGTTGGCATCCTCTGTTTTTTTGAACAATTTCAATAATCTAAAATATTCATATGACATGTCTCTATCATTTGTTATCATAATAAACTTTTCATTTTTATGTTGAGAATCTTGTAAACATCTTCTTAACATTTCTAAATTTTTATAATCGTACATTTTGTTACCCATAATTGAATTATAAGGAAAGATCATGAACTCTTTTAATTTTTTCTCATTTTTTGATATATTCTTAATCATTGAATTATAATTGATGAATGGGAAAAAAGTCCAATCTCTATCTTTAATAAAACTAAAATCATTTTCGCCATTTAAATTTTGTAAATTTCTAACATTCTCCATCATATCCATGTTAACTTTACTATTCTTTTCAGTTAATTTTAATAAATTCTTTTGAAATGATGTCCCATTAATATCATTGTTGAATTGTTTAATGACTTTTTCATCTTCATCTTTTAAATATCTTAAAAATATAGATTTCAAAACATTTCTTAAATGTGATTCAATAGCTGATTTATTATCAATTTCTAAATTTTCATTATCATGAACAATATGAATCTCTTTATTCCATAATTCTTTAATTGTTTCATATTTTAATTGTGATTTTGTTGATTTACTTAATGATAAATTTGCCAACAATGAATTGTAAATGTTTTGAAAATTGTCTAAATTGTTAAATAGGAGTTTATCATGAAGAAAAAAATGATAACGAGTTGATTGAATTTTTTGATCGGTACTTAACCAATTTGTTGTAATCCAATCATTTATTCTATTATCGCGTTCCCTTCTTGCATCTAATGAAGTTTTATTACGCGAATTAGGCATAAAATGGGGTATAGATGGCGACGTTGATTTTGATTTTGATTTCATGTTTGAATTGTTTTTCTTATTCCATAACTTATAAATTTCATTTTCATTAGTTGGTAATTTTGAGTTATTTAATTGATTTCTTTTAGATGGTTTATCGGTATAAGTAAATTTCGATGACTTTGAAGACCCCCATCGTTTGATATTAAATTGGGGAGACATAATTAAGCATTGAACAACACATTGTGACTTATAGATGTTATTATTACTATGACCAAGGATTCCCTTAGACAATAATAATACCATTGATTTAATTTAAATATATACAAAGGAAAAGTATCAAGTAATCGAAATTGAAAATTAAAGAAAGTTCGATTTTACAAGCTCAGCAACTTTCATTTTCAAAAGTTTAAATTTATTTCTATATTATTCGATATAATTAAATAATATTATATAATGATATTTAGATGGATTTTTTTTGTTTATATTAATTTAGGAAAGAGAATTAGATCAACATGTTGTCATTTCTCTTTTCTTCCTTCAATTGTTGTAATTGCTTAATAACAACATCCAACTTTTCAGCTTCATTCTTACCTTGTAAGTCTTGAATATCTCTGTTTCTAATGTTAACAGCTTGTTCAGTTTCTTCTTGTTCACCAACAATAAAGATGAAATTGTATTTTTGGACTTGACCAGTTCTAACCTTCTTTTGAAGAGTGTTACCAGTGACATCAACATCAGCGTAGAAACCAGCATCATGTAATTTCTTTTGAACTGATTGAGCATAATCGAAGTATTTAACACCAACTGGGACAACAAGAACTTGTCTTGGGGATAACCAGAATGGCCATTTACCAGCAAAATGTTCAGTTAAAATAGCAGTCATTCTTTCAACAGAACCGAGAATTGCTCTGTGAATCATAACTGGTCTAACAACTTCAGTAGTTTCTTCCTTATCTCTGAATTCTAATTCGAATCTATTTGGTAATTGGAAATCTAATTGAATAGTAGCACATTGATGCCATCTTCTAAGAGCATCAGAAATCATAATATCAATCTTTGGACCATAAAAGGCACCATCACCAGCATTAATTTCCCAATTACCACCCCATTGCTTTAAGGCTTCTTCTAACTTAGCTTCAGCATTGTTCCAAGTTTCTAATTCACCAACGTACTTTTCAGGTCTAGTAGATAATTCCATCTTAAATTCAAAACCAAAAATACCATAAATGTGTTTAAGGAAATCGATAACACCAGTAATTTCATCACCAATTTGATCTTGGGTACAGAAAATATGAGCATCATCTTGTTGGAATCTTCTAACTCTTGTCAAACCAGAAAGAGCACCAGAGTATTCATTTCTGTGAATGACACCGAAATCGGCACATCTCCATGGTAATTCTCTGTAAGATCTTTCTCTAGATTTGAACATTAAACAATGACCAGGACAGTTCATTGGCTTTAAACCGAATTTTTCCTTTTCAACATCGAAGGTGAACATATTTTCCTTATAGTTAGCCCAATGACCGGAAGTTTCCCAAAGTTTAGCATTGTACATATTTGGAGTAATAACTTCTTGGTAACCTCTCTTAACGTATTCGTTTCTCATTAAATCAACAAGAGTACTGTAAATTCTAGCACCATGAGGTAACCAGAAACAAGAACCTGGGGACATTTCATGGAAAAAGAAAAGATCTTGTTCTCTACCAATCTTTCTGTGATCTCTAGCAGCAGCTTCTTCAAGGAACTTCATATGTTCCTTCATGGCAGCCTTATCTGGGAAAGAAACACCGTAAACTCTTTGTAAAGAATCGTTCTTTGCATCACCTAAGAAATAAGAAGAAGAATTCTTTAAGACTTTGAAGGTCTTAATTCTACCAGTGTGAGGAACATGAGGACCTCTACATAAATCAATTAAAGGACCACATCTGTAAACAGTAGAAGAGGTACCATCTGGGATCTTGGAAGAAATTAAAGCTTGCTTGTACTTGTTATAGTTGAACATTTCCAATAATTCTTCCTTAGTCATAACTAATCTTTCGAAAGGTTGCTTATCCTTGATGGCTTTTTGACAAGCGGTTTCAATATTCTTAAAATCAGCTTGAGAAACAACGGTATTACCATCATCAATGGCCATATCATAGAAAAACCCTTCTTCAGTTGGAGGACCGAAACATAAATGGGCACCAAAGTGACATTCACAACCTTCACCTAAAACGTGGGCAGAAGAATGCCAGAAAACGGCTTTACCTTCAGGATGTTCGAAATCCAAGAATTCTAAAGAAGCATCAGCTTCTAATGGTCTTTCTAAATCCCATAATTCGCCATTAACCTTAGAGATAACTTGTCTTTCACAAAATGACTTACCGATTTCCTTAGCAATGTCCATTGGTGAAGTTTCCCAAGAAACACCTTCCTTGACAGTACCATCTTTCAAAGTGATCTTAATAGGTTTTCTTTCAGCAGCGGCAATTTCAGCGTCTCTCTTGGCCTTAATTTGTTCGAAGATCTTGATACGATGGTCGAAGAACTCTGGTTTTGGTTCCATGAAAACTGGTCTTGTGGACTCGCCTTCAGCGTTTTTGGCCTTCTTAGCCTTAGCTGGCTTGGCGGCTTTTGGCTGCTGCTTGGCAATATCGATGTTCTCCACTTGCTTGGCAATTTCCTCAGTAGACATTATATTGGATGAATATTCAAACCCTTGATGTTTCAACTTTGGAAAAAATCAGAAGAAGAAAATTTTGTTTGAAACGAGTGATTTCCTAATTGGGAAACCACTGAGCAGATGAGCATCTGGAAGAATATAGGAGGAAAAAAAAAAAAATTACAAACAGAAAGAAAAGCAAGTTTTCACACTGAAAAAAGACAAAATGTCAACGCGTGTGGTGGCAGACGAGGGCCATGGGCTCCTGGAAACGAATAGTGCAGCAAGCGACGACGCACTTATAGCCAGACTTGACTCGAATATCAAAAATACAGCTGGTGGTGGATCACAAAATGCGGTTTCTGCTGTGGGTAGTAGAAAACGTCCTTTAGAACAGGTATTCGCACCTGATTTAAACGAAGTTTCAAATGATAATGAACAGCTTGCCAGTTTAAGAGGTGAGGGACGGTATTTTGGAGTAACTGATCCTGATTTAGATAAACCAATATGTTCAAATTGTCAAAGAAGAGGTCATATAAAGAAACAATGTAAAGTAGTGATATGTCATGCATGTGGTAAAGTAGACGATCATTATGAAACTCAATGTCCTAATTCAATGGTATGTTCAAATTGTGGTAAAAAGGGCCATTTTAGAAGTCATTGTCAGGAAAAACGTAAACATTTATTTTGTCAAGAATGTGAATCTAATAATCATTCAACTGATAGATGCCCAACAATTTGGAGAGATTATATTGTTAAACCAGTATCTAAAGAAACAAAAATACCTTTCCCTTCAGAAACTATATTTTGTTACAATTGTGCTGATCGTGGACATTATGGTGATGAATGTAAATTACCAAGAATTTCAAAGACACCAAATGTTAATGGATCTGCATTTAGTGGTGAAAATCTCCCCAAGAGTATAGTTGGTCAATATTTCACAAATTTGAAAAACAATGCTGGGAATCAAACAAAGAGGAGGTATCAAGATTCATATTCTAATTATAATTATATGCCTCCTCCAAGTTATCAACAAAACAACAGGAATAATAATAATAATAATAATAATAGAAATATCCCCCAAGGTCCTTCAAAGAGTGGATTTTTGCCTTTGAGACCACAATCGCATAGAAATACTGGTAACTACAACAATGGTAATAGAAATAATAGAGTAAATGACCGTAATCAAGGGAAGTCCAATAATCATTATAAAAAACGTTACTAAATTCACTTATATAAACAACTTTATATATCTGTAAATCAATCACTGTATATTATTAAAGAACCCTTATTAACCTTAATTACGAACTTTTAGCCAATACTTTTTTAATAACTTCTGATTTAACAAAAGTCAAAGTTTTCGATTGTCCTCCCTGTTTTCTTGGCCGCGTCGAGCGCCATAACATTATTTCAGGGTTATTCAACTCCTGTTCCACTTCCTTTTCATGTCGCATGTCATAGTGCCTTTCTGAATAGTGTTGCATTTTAAAGATAATAATGTAGTATAAAATTCAGTAATTTTTACAGTAATAAACGAAATAAACCATTTTTAGTGATAATAATACACACGTAACTAACCTTTTATGTTTTAAAAAACTACTATTATAAACTTATAAAAACCCCCCCATGCATCCTTTATCATAACCTTGAATCGTTTACAATTGGGCAGGATCACTAATGTATCTAACAATTGGGCCTTCGTTATACTTTTCAACAATTTGATCGATCCAAACGAGCAAGATACCGGATTGTTTCAATGCCCATTGCTTTTTCATCAATGTATAGCAGAACTTGATAATGGCATCCACTTCATCTAAAGTCAATTGACCAACTAAAGTGGTGATATCATTAACTCGGCTTGAAACAAGGCAATCGAAAGCTAAATGTAAATATGCTTCTCTGGTTTCTTCAGAGGCTCCATATGGGGCAAAAGGAAAGAGTTCTCTAAGACCTGAGAGGGTATTTGCTTGATTTAGATGTTGTTTAACAGATTGTGATAAATTGGCCATATCTTGAACTGTAAGATCAGTTCTCTCGCCAGGAATTGGGTCTGCTTCATATTGGAAGTCCGGATCGTATTGTTCGACATCCAATCTACGCCAATCTTCTAAGTTAAGGGCCATTGGTTGATTATTATTAGGTGAAAGTAATAGAGAGGTTGGATGTTGGAAATTAAAATTCCATTTTACAAAAAAAAATAATACAATATACTAGTATCTTTCTTTTCAAATAAAATAGTTGTGCAATAGTATAGTATGGTTAGTTTGGAAACTTACTTGGAGAAGAACTATTCTATAAAGGAGAAGATAAATAAGAATAAACAAAAACTAGAAAAAGAGGCTGCTGAAGCTCAAGAGAAATCAGAAGATCAAGTTAAAAAAGTTGATACCGCAAAAGAAGAAGTGAAAACAGTTAATACAATCACAGTTTCTGATGAAATAAATAAAGAATCTGCTTTAAAAGTTGAAAATTCCAAGCCATCAGAAACTATAAAGAATGAGGAAAAGGAAATTGAAAATTCAAATGACCCTATTAAAACAATAAATATACCAAAAGGACCAGCAAATGTCCCACAAAAGAGGAGATCAGATGAACAAGAGCGAGATCTATCAAATAATAAAAAAACTAATAAGCGTCAAAGAGCAACACAAGAACCTGTTCATAGAGATAAATACGGTCGTAGGACCAATTCTAAGCCAATGTCACAGATTGATCAAAGAAAACATAATCAAGCAGAAAGAGATGAACGTATAGCTGAATTGAATAAAGATGAATACACTGAAAAGTTAAATCAGTTAAAAAATACCAATCTTGATACAATTGAATCAAAAAGCTCATCCACCGATATCAGATCAGAAGATCCTGCTTTACAATTTAATAAATCAATCAAATCAAAATATGATTCTAATCTATATAAGGAAAAGTACCTTAGTATATGTGGGCGAAAACTTTTCAAAGATAAATCATTGTATCCTGTGAATAGATTTGATATTGCCCCAGGTGCACTTTGGGATGGTGTTGATAGAGGTAACGGATTTGAAAAGAAATGGATTCAACATAGTATTGAAAAAGTCCATTCTGATGCAATAAAACAAACAGTAAGTGGTGATTAATACTAGATGCGAGGGATCTTTTGTAATACATTAATATAAAATATAGACATATACTCTAATAAACACATAAAACACAACATTTAATTTACAATATTAACTATTTCTTAAGCAGGTCCAATAACTTTTTAGATTCATCGGTGTTCTTAGTTGAACCAGTATTTGGAATCGATTCTGACTTTTGTGTTGATGATGGTGCACCCTTCAACATTTGGAGAATCTTACCAGCTGTACCCTTGTTAACATCAGCAGCCGTAGATGGTTGAATAGTAGCAACTGGAGCATCAATTGGAGCAACATCCTTAGAAGCCTTAGAAGCCTTGGTCTTGATCTTGATCTTTGGTTGTTGATTCTTTTGTTGAGGCTTGGCCATATCTTCATTGGAAGAATCAGCAGAAGTAGCAGGAGAGACAGTCTTCTTATTAACAGGCTTTTTAGCACTTGGCTTCTTTGGATTCTTCGATCTAACAACCATTTGTTTTTCTGTTAAATTCAAGAGAAGTGATGAATCAACTGATAAACCTCTTTGAGTAGTTAATCTGCCATCAAATGTATTACCTGTTAAAATTGGGTAATCAAACAGAACTTGAACAGAAACTGTAGTTTCAAATGATTTATAACCAACAACAGTACCCTTGGAAAAAGCTGGGACTTTACCACTATCAACAGCATAAATAACTCTATCACCAAGGTTGAATTTTTGCTTTTGTAAATGTAAATTACCACTTGCTGGACTCATAACGGCATATCTTGGGCATTTCATATTCTTAGATTCAAATGGTTTAGAAAGAACTGAGTATTGAATTATATTTTGTTCAATAGCTGCAATGGATTGTCTTGAAAGGGAATCAGAGTTCAATGAAACATGAATGAACGAATCTTCCTTTTCCTTTAACCATGAATTCAATTCCTTTAATTTATCCTTAACATATTCAGCATCTTTACCCTTTAATAAATCGCTCATATTTGGAATGTCATTACCTTGATGAGAAGCTAAAGCCTTAAAAACATCTGGGAATTTTTGCATGTATTCACGGACTAACCCAATGGCCAAATCAGAATATTCCCAATAAGTACCATTGGAACGTGAAAAACCTAAAGTCTTGGTACCATTCTTAACAGATTTCAAATTCAACCCAACGTTCTTTCTATCACCAGCATCGTTGAAAACTAACAACCTTGAAGTGAATCTACTAAAGAACCTTGGATGGATTTTCAAAATACGTGCACAATCTTGGGATGAATGGTATCTAATAGCAATTTTTTCTCTTTTAACAGCTTCCAAACCAAATTGTGGTTCTAATTGATTATCAATTCTTTCCAAATTAATAATAAGATTTTGATTATCGATGTAATCAACAACTTTACCACGACCACCATAAGATTGTAACCCCAGAAAAACAACTTCTGATTCCTTTGGTAAATCATCTTCAATTGGTGGTAATTCCTTTTCTTGGAATCTAGCATCAATATTTTCAATCTGGTTAACAATAAGTTGAATTGGGAATGGTTCAAGTTGATCTGAGAAATATTTCTTCATCTTCCCCTCCTTGTTTGGTGCCAGACCAACGACTCTTCTAGCAAAAACAATACCTTCAATTGGTTCTTCATCATTCTTTTTATTCTTCTTTCTGGAATTAGGTGAATCTTCTTCAACTTCTAAAATTTCAATATCATACAGTTTAGATCCCTCAAATTTCAACCCCTTTCTTGAATGCATAATATATTCATAATCCTTTTTAATTTTATTAAATTCTGCAATTTCAAATCCTTCTAATGGACTGGCAACACAATCCTTCTTCTTTTTCTTATTAATAGATTTAACCAAATCGTATCTCATTAAATTATCAATAACATATTCAACTTTGTATTCTCTTAAATATGGCCATTGTGCATATACAATTTCACCAAGGTATTCCTTAGAAAATTGTTCAACAGTCAAACCTTCATATTTATTACCCAATGTTAAAACAATAGACTGGGATCTAGATGGTTGTTGGAAAACTGTTAATTTGGCCATTTCCAAATTACTAGTATAGGTCATAGTATGAAGAGTTGGGAAACCTGCTAATAATTTAGAACCTGTCTTAACACCCTTAGCAAGCCCAATGATATAATGTTTCCCATCCATTGATGGCAAATGGTAAATGGTTTCAGTTGCTTGTGATTCAAAATCTGGGAATGCCATTGAAATTGGGGATTTAATAATAGTTTTAACTTGTGGGTTAAAATGGTAAATTAAATCAGTACCAAATTGATTTCTAGCTTGTTCAACTGGGGTTAACTGAGTGTTTGGTACAGCCATAGCCTTTAATAATCTTTCAGGATCAACAAATGATAATAAAACAACAGCTTCCCAAGAAGCCTTCTTACCATTCATATCAGTTTCACAATCAGCAGGGTAAAAGTCGATAATTGAAGAATCAGATTCAGTCATTAATGGATGGTAAACAGCTGGTAATAATTTTCTAGATCTAGCAGGTAAAACAGACATCAATTGTTCAAATGGAGTAAAAGGCTTCCCCAACTCAAAATCAATTTTAACATTAATACCTTTAACAATATCTGAAATTCTTGGGGAATAATGATATTGGTAATACCATGGCCAAGAACAGATCCCAGTATAATAATAATAAAGGACCCATTGTAAACCTTCCAAATAATTTTCAGTAATTGAAACAATCTTATCTTCATCATGGATTGAAAAGTGAAGTTTATTTTTATAATATTTGTCCTTCCAATTAATAAATTTTTCATTATAAAGTTCCTTTTCATCATGTAATGTCTTTTCATCATCAACAACAACAGAATTTTGCCATCTTTTCAATGTATCTTTTAATTCGTTAAAACGTTCACTATATTGTTCAACAGTTTCATCTTGAGAAATCCCATCAATGTCTAATCTTGCTTGCCATGTATTCTTACTTTTACTATGGATAATTAAAACGCCTGTTTCAAACCCAAATTGTCTAATAAATGATAAATTGGCATCATTTTCAAAAAACTCAGGGTCTAAATCTAAATTAGGGATTTTAGTTTCATCTTCGTACATTTCTTTAATGTTGAAATTGGATCTGTATAATGATATTAACCATTGACTGATTTTAGAAACCATCCCCCTTTGTTGTTTAAGAATCAATTCTTTACCAATTCTAGCTCTCTTTTGTTCACCTCTTCTTGAAACATTATCCAATTGTTTGTTGAACCATTCAATGTCAACTGCACCAGCTTCAAAATTTTCCAATTCAAATTGGGAAAGCATTTCAAACCAAATGGCTAACCTTGGGAAATTAATAGTACCCTTTTCATTTAAATACCCATCTGTTCTTCTCATAGCTTCCTTGAAAGTTTCAATTAACAATGGGAAAGCACCATTTGTTAAATGTAAATCAGGTAAATTTGGTAAGAAATCGTTACCAATGACGTACATAATAAGAATGAAATCATCTAATACTCTTTCAAAATCATATTGGAAAGTTAATTCATCTGCTAAATCTTTGAATTCTTCTTGTAAATAATCTCTAACAAGGGAAATATGTAAAAGGTAGAAATTTTGATGAGATAAATCAGTTGATGGTTTTGATTTTTGACGACCGAATGTAACTTCTTCTCTTAAAATGGAAAAATGTGGTTCATGGGCAACTAACCCAAGCATAATTAAATCAGCATCAAGACCATAGACACAATGTCTAGTATTTGAATTATAATTTGGTTGTGATTTTTGGACTCTGATATAATCCATGATTTTATGTTCACCTTCACCGGGGACTTCATGACCTGAAAGGATAACATCAATGTTTTGCCAATTAGAATCAGTGGAGACTTTTTGATTAATGAAAAACTTCAAATTTTCAGTAACTTTAGCCATGAATTCAGTACCTGGGGTAATAGAATTAGTGTCAAATGGTGGTTCCTTTGGTAATGGATCACCTCTAGCAATTGCCTTTTCTAAAGCTTCTTCAGCTTCAACAGCAGAACGGAATCTTCTAGCTCTCTGTTGGTTCATTTTGGCTCTTGGTGCCACACCATCAATGGCCATATAAAATACACCTTTAGGTCTAATCAAGTTAAAAAGATGATCAATATAAGCAAAAACTGCGGTGAAAATCTGGTCTTCGGTAAGGTGAGAAATCCCCTCACCTGGATGTGAACAATTGTGCAAGATGGAGTTCATATCCAAATAGAGATTGTCAAATTCAACCATTTCTGGGGCATCAATAGGCTGTGTAATCAGCGGCCATCTTTCTGAAATAAAACGAAAAAATTTCGGGATACCTGTTGGTGTTAGTGCAATTCAAATGAAAGCTTAAGTTATATAATACATACCCATTAGATTGGCTTTTTTAGGTAATAAGGAAAATGTCAAATATCCACATACTACTGTTTTTCGACATTTAAAATCAATTTTCATCTCTATGTATTTTTTTTGTTAAGGTGTACGGTTTTGCTTAAAGACGTTAAATGTTTGGTCAAAACAACGGTGCCTCGTCTGGGTTTTCCTTTGGTAACACGCAACAAATGAGTCAACCGACCCAGAATTCTGGGTTTGGCTTTTCCAGCGGTCAAAATACCCAACAGAACACACAACAACAACAGGGGTTTTCTTTTGGTAACAACAATGCCAACAATACCGCTGCTCCAGCTCCCAATGCTGGGTTTGGCTTTGGATCTACCCCAGCAGCACAACCAACAGCAGGTGGTTTTTCCTTTGGCGGGAACAATGCCGCTCCAGCTGCTCAAACTGGCGGGTTATTTGGTTCTTCACAAGCTCCAGCATCTTCTGGTGGGCTTTTTGGTCAAAATAACAATACTACAACTCAAACTGGTGGGTTATTCGGTGGTGGAAAATCTAACAATACATTAGGCAGTTCTTCTGGTGGGTTGTTTGGTGCCAAACCTACAACTACCGCACCAGGAGCTGCACCAAATGCTGGTGGGTTTTCCTTTGGTGGTAATAACAATATTACAAAGCCTGCTTTAGGTGGGTTTGGTGCTCCAAGTGCACCTGGTGCTACTGGTAATAGTTTATTTGGTAATAATAACAATGCGAATACTACTTCTGCTATTCCAGCTACAGGTGGACTTTTTGGTAATAACAATATAACTACTAACCCAGCTACTGGTGGGTTGTTTGGTGCTAAACCAACAGGCACTGCAGCTCCTGCACTTGGAGGTGGTTTATTTGGTGCAAAACCAGCTGCTGCTCCTACCACTGGTGGGTTATTTGGTGGTGCTGGTACTGGTGCTACGGGCACTACTACCACTGGGGGTGGGCTTTTTGGTGCTAAACCAGCTGCTCCAGCTACTGGTGGGTTATTCGGTAACAACAATGCCTCCAGTGGGTTTTCATTTGGTGGTAAGCCAGCTACTGGTGCTATAGGTGGTCTTGGTTCAACTACAACTGGTGGTGGTTTATTCGGTGGGCAACAACAACAACAACAGACTGGTTTAGGTGGTGGATTATTTGGCCAAAAGCCTCAACAATCTGCATTAGGTGGTGGTTTATTTGGTGGTCAACAACAACAATTACAACAGCAAAACCAATTGCAATTGCAACAACCTCAAATAACTGGTATGACCAAGGTTTCTGATTTACCAGAAAATGTGCAAGCAGAGTTAAGACAAATAGATGAATACATTCAAACACAAACTTCTGTTGCAGAATACCTTAAGGGTCATGAACAAACCCATAGAGATTTAATCTCTAGTATTCCAAGTGATATTGAATATCTTGAAAAGAAATATATTACAACTAACCATGCACTTAATAACGATCTAAAATTTGTTGAAGAGTTCAAATTGAAAACATT
Organism: Saturnispora sanitii; assembly: GCA_030563185.1. Taxonomy (NCBI): domain Eukaryota; kingdom Fungi; phylum Ascomycota; class Pichiomycetes; order Pichiales; family Pichiaceae; genus Saturnispora; species Saturnispora sanitii. Next base: position 53,766 of record JAKUBF010000039.1, on the reverse strand, counting down.
GGATAGTTTCAATGAATGGGTTGAGAAGATCGTTAAAGTGTTCACTCAATTGACTAACCCAATGTCACAATCAAATCAACAGGAAACTCAAGGTGGTGCACAAAAAATTATAATTGGTGTCAATGGGGTTAGAACACAGGCACAATCAACAAACTCCAATAATAGTAATATTAAAGGTCAATCTATGGGTCTTGACAAAGACACCCCAATAAACGTGAATGATGTTTTAAATAAATTTTACCTTGAAAAGATGGATCAATTTAATTCACGAATTGAAAAGTATGAATTGTTATTACAAGAAGTTGAAGTTGCCCTTAATGATTTACAAAAGAATGGTGGTAGTAACAAGGGATTTGAATCAATAGTTAGTACATTGAGAGAAGAATTCAAATTGTATTTACAATTAGCAAATGAATTTGTCGATATCCATCATGACGTTGTGCAAGCTACTGATAAGGATCAGGCATTTTAAACAAAAAAAAAGATTAGAATGAAGATTTAATTCTGTTTAAGATTAATTTAATTAAATGTATAGTATTAACATAGGTTAGAGCGTACATGCTATTAATAAACATTCTACACTTATTTGACGTGAATCAGAAAAAAAAAAATATTTGTAACTTGAATATTCCATAACGTACAACCATTACTTCTTTTTCTACACGGTTATATAAAATGGCCAAAAAGAAGTCTAAGAAGAGTCAAAATAAGCTGAATGATTCTAAGGAATCGGATGTGGGATTTGAATTGAATGCAGAAGATTCATACGTTTCACAATTGGATGACTCTGTTAATGAAGATCTAGAAGTTAAAGAAGAAATTAATCAGGAGACAGAATCTACTGAACCAATTGAGGACACTAACACATTAGAGGTTCAAAAGAGTTTGGGTCTGGCCGAAACACCAAATGCTGCCTTCATTGTCGACGACGATGAAGATGAAGATGAAGATTTTGAAGTCAATGATAAGGTTAGTTTACAAAAGGATGTGCACGATGAACAACAGAGTGAAATTGAAGAACAGGAGGTAGCAGAAATTCCCCAGGATACAATTAAAACTAATGATTCAGTAGAAGAACCTGGAACGGATGCTGTTTTACCTGCTGATGGAGAAGCCAGTCAACCTCTTAAGGAAATTGATGATAATTTGAGTTCTAAATCTGTAAGAGAAAATGAACCAATTGTTACTCCAAATGCACCAGAACAAGTGGTTGAACAGGAATCAACTGGAATTGAAGATACTGATCCTGAACCTTTATTAGTTGATGATAGATCAGAAACTGAATTGCAAATTGAAGAAGAAGGCTTGTCAACTAGAGAAGATGTTGAAGAGGAAGAAACTCATTCAATCGATGAAACTGAAAATCTCATAAACAATGAAGAAGAAAAGGAACGCCCATTACCAACCACCCCAAGTGAGAGGGAAAATGTGGAAACTGAAGAAGAAATTGAAGAAATTACAATTCCAGTTGTCTATAAATACATCAATAAACCAGATACCTTTGAGGAAATTGCACAATTGACTAAATCATTTGCTTTCAGTTTATGTGTAGTTGATTTTGATCATGTTAAAGGCCCTGAAATTCAACATTGGATTGATGATGATACTATGAATGCTGATGATAATGGGAGAGATGAACTCACCAAGAAAAAGATTTCTCAATATTCCAAAATATGGCCTCATTTACCCTTCCAAGGTTTACCTGATGGAGCACATTTATACGATGAAACTTTCACTAATTTTACTTTGAATTATGATGCCAAATGGAATAGAGTTGTTGAATTACCAATTGAGAAATTGGACGTTGATACAGATCCAAAGATTAAATCATGGAAAGATAAAAAGGAATTACAAGTTTTAGAATTGGAAAACCCATATCAAACTTTAGTTACCTTGTTTGGTTGTGGGTGTATTAGGCAATTGGAAACAAAAGAATTGGAACATAATGCAGGTGAAAATTTCAAACGTGATACCATTCAAAAATCAGTTGTCTTGATCACTAGAGAACCTTTACCAATTCAATTGAAAGAAAAATTAGGTGTTGTTACTCAATCATGGTTTGATCAACATGAATTCCATGATTATTCTATTTTAAATTCGTTATGGGAACATATCAGTGAAATTTATAATAGAGATGGTTATCAACTTAAAGATGACGAATTATTCGAAGATTTAATCAGTGGCCAATCAAATAATACAAAGGAGAAAATCATTAGAGAAGCTGATCTTTATATGGGATTGAATTTCCAAAAATTAGTTATAAAGTTAAAGAGAAATTTGTTGGTTTTATTCAAAACTTTGATTTTAGGTGAATCGCGTATATTGGTATTTTCCAAAGATTTAAATTGCCTATCTAATTTTCAATATTGTTTAATTGGGTTAATTCCAACGATGCTTTTACAATTAAAAGATTCAGGGTTCCCCTTATTAGATAGAATTACTCAAAATTTACAAAAGAGTTCCAGTTTGAAAAGTTCAGATAGAGAATCTATTTTGAAGTTTTTAGGGTTACCGCTACCTATTTTCAGTTTAGGTGGGATGTTCCAACCTTATATGACTTTACAACAATTGAATTATTTGAGTAATAAAAATACTGAATCTTTCATTATTGGTGCAAGTAATGATGTCATATTACAAAAGAAAAATGAATGGTTTGACGTTGTTATCCATCTTGATGATTTAGACGCTGGCTTATTTGGTTCAGGTGGTTGTAAAGTTGAATTTTTGAATAAAGAATTGAAAGATTTAACATCATTAACTGGGGATGATAAAAAATTCATTGATTTAATTATCCAAGAAGTTCAACAACATGAAAAGCATGACAGGGAGTCATCAGGTGTAGAATTTGAAGGAAATGAGAAAAACCAAGTTGGGTCTAATAATACTAATACAGTCAATCACAACCCAAGTATTGAAAATGGAGTTTATAAAGGTGGTGATGATTTTATTAGATCACATTTTGAAGATTATATCATTGGGATGCTTTCAAGTATTAAATATGATAAATTTTTAACTAAGCATAGAGAATTGGGTAACGATGCAATTTTTAAACAATTAGGATTGGATGATTATGTTAATGATATCAATAAATTCAATATCAAATTCATCAATAAATTCATTTCAACAAGAGTTGGACTTTTATGGGATGAAAACACTGAAGATGAGTTATTCAATTTTTTCGAACCTAAACATGTCTCTGTGAATGTTCCAAAAAAGGACAACGTTTTTACCAATCTGTTCCAACCTAAATCGCCTAACAAATCAACATCACCAGTAGGCGAAACTAGTGAAGATAATACCATAGTACATGAGAATTCTCCAATAAAAGAGAGCATGACAGCGTTTGGTCGTGATGTGGGGACTTTTTTCCGTAAATTGTCAGCCAAACCGGATGTTGAAGCAACCCCATTGGCAGTTGAGTCAATTACTGACAAAACTGCTGCTGAAAATGTTGCTGAGCAGATCATAGATCCGGCTCCAAAAAGTGTATCAGAAGAGCAAATGACTTCGGAAGAAAATAAGCCATTAGAGGAAAATTTAAATGATACAGTTCCTGCCCCTACTGTGATTAGTGCTAAGGATAGAATTAGGGGACTTTTTGGTTGGTAAAGACGAAATCATTATATAGCGAGTTTTAAATAAGCCTCAAAAAAATAATAGTTCTTGAAAATTTAATTAACGCTTTTAAAGATAAGCAAGTTAACCTATACCAATTGCTATTGATGCTTGAAATACTCAAAACGTCGCTTTCCTTTGGCAGTATCACTTTTCTGACATTTGAGGCGGTGGTTCAGGTGATGTTTATTGCTGCTGCTGGTTTTTGGGCGGCCTCTTCGGGGCTTCTTACACACGATGGGACCCGAGTGCTCTCTAAACTTAACGTTGACCTTTTCACGCCCGCGTTGATCTTCTCTAAATTAGCCTCATCGCTTTCTCTTGCGAAGTTGATTGAAGTGATTCTGATTCCGGTGCTTTTTCTCGTCACTACGGGGGTTTCATACTGTGCTTCGCTTTTAGTGGGCAAATGGTTGAGTTTAAACGAACCAGAGGCTAACTTCGTTACTGCAATGTCCGTCTTTGGGAATTCTAACTCATTACCTGTGTCTCTAACATTGGCTTTGGCCTATTCCTTGCCTGATTTAGAATGGGACGAAATTCCTGATGATTCACCAGATAAGATTGCCAGTAGAGGGCTTATTTATCTTTTGATTTTTCAACAATTAGGTCAGATGCTTAGGTGGTCCTGGGGTTACAACAAGTTACTCAAACCACAACCCAATGAAGTTATTTTCCATTACTACACCAATGATCAGGAACAGTTTGGACGTTCATCTCCACCTCCACCAACTGCTGCTATTGCTAATGAAACCAATGATGTGAATTCCAGTCATGGATACGAAACTAGAACACAACATCGAATGTCAACCCTTGATAACAATTTGGATCATGATGATGATGATGACAGTGATGCTTCTGTTCCACTTTTAAGCGCCCAAAGGCAAATGACACCAGATACATCTTCATCAGATTCAATTCCTAACAAGGTGGACCAATCCCCGTTCTATATCAGATGGGTAAAAAGGTTCATCAGTGCCATGAACCCTCCATTGTGGTCGATGCTGTTAGCTATGATTGTTGCCTCCGTTCCATTTTTGAAATATGAATTTTATGAAGCAAATGGTTTCATTCAAAATACATTAGCATCATCCATTCGTCAATTAGGATCAGTTTCAATTCCTTTGATTTTAGTTGTCTTGGGGGCAAATTTAGCACCAACATCTGAAATCCCACCTGCATCTCCACATTCTACTAGAATGATCATTGGGTCCTTATTAGGTAGAATGGTTTTACCTTCACTGGTCTTGTTACCTTTGGTAGTCCTTTGTGTTAAGTATCTTTCATTGAGTATTATGGATGACCCAATCTTCCTTATTACTTCATTTTTATTAATTACTTCTCCACCTGCTATCCAATTGAGTCAAATTTGTCAATTAAATGAAATTTATCAAAAGGAAATGGCCGGTGTTTTGTTTTATGGTTATGCGATTTTAACTTTACCTGTTACTATCATTGTTGTTGTTTCTTGTTTGGAAGCAATGAAATGGGCTAACCCTTAAAATATTTCAAAGCATTCTTTTTTATATCATTTACCTTTTTTTTATTATCATTTCTTACCTAGATCTTTCATAAAGTACAAATTAAAAAATAGAGTTTACATTGAGTTTTAATACTGTTTGGTTGTAAATCATATAAATAACTAATACACGATAAATAATTAAAAATAAATTCGATTATAATCTTAAATTGTTCAACAATGATTCCAAATTATTAGTCTCCTTAACATACCCTATTTTCCCCCTCCAACTGTCAACATCATTAAATTCAATTACCTTCGGTTCGATCTGATCCATGATTAAATTATTAGAGGAAAGCGAAAACATTATAGATTTGGACATTTTAGCTAAAACACCAGTAATTAACGTTATTGATTTACCCTTTGATCTATAATATTTGAATAAATTTTTACCAAATGCAACTTTTGAATCCCCTGATTGTTGTGCAATAATGACAAAATCTTCATATTTAATTGGTAATCCCATAGACCCTAACCAAGTAAAAAGTTTATAAATTTCATCATTTGTCTTTAATTCTTCCTTTGATTTTAAACTATCTAATAAAATTGAAATTTTTGCCCTTCTTGGTCCATTGGGTAAAATCTTCTCAGTGATATAATTCTTAATAAATTCAGCTGTGAATGTCTTGCATAGTTCTGTATCAACAATTTCTTCCCCAGTTGATTTATTTGAAAATGAATAAACATTCGTTGAAATTTGTTCCCAAAAACTCTTATGCTGAGCGATAATCGGTCTATCACAACCTGGGAGGCCTAATAAATCCATGGATAAACTTGGGGAACTCATTAATAAACTATTTGATGATGTTTCTATTTGAATGAATTTTTCAACTAATGCATTGAGTTGACCTTGTGTAAATTTCGTAAATAATTGATTATACCAGTCCATTAAAACATAATCAATTTTTTTATCCAATGTTTCACTATCATATGAACTATTCACAATGGTAATTGAAATACCTTGAGTTTTTCTGGTAGATTTAAATTCAACTTGCACAATGTAACCTAATTGATATTCAGTACGTAATTTCCCAACTAATGTAGTGTTCATAATAAATGAAATAAATTTAGCAATTGTCCTTTCCTCCAAATCCTCTCTCAAATTTGTTTGGATAAAGTATGTGATAACATTAGAAGCATCCTTGGTATTTGAATGAATTTTATAACTTGAATTTTCAGGTAATAAAACAGATGTAGTAGGTTTAGAATTTTGACCTTCAAATTTCTTTACAAGTTTATTAGTTTCTGGAATGATCATATTTTGGTAAATATTAACATCAACGTCACCTTGTAAAAATGCTGTCATGTAACAACTTTCAAACAATTTGAAAACATTTTCAGCAACTTGAGCTTTAGTTACATTTTTAATTGATTTAATTCTATCTTCTAAAGGCCAAACGTTTTCTTCTAAAGTTGCATAAAGACCTAAAATACTAAGTGCACATGCAGGCATTTCATAAACAGTATTTAAACCACTATCAATAGTTCTCTTGTGTTTTTCAAAATCTTCATCACTGATAACTTTATCGAAATCATGACAAACTAATGTCATTTCATTAACGACAATTTTTAAAACTTTATGAATGTTAGAAATTGGACCTGAAACATGAATAATTGACCCACCATTAATTTTAGTTGATGGTAAAATAGTAAAACTGTAGTTTAATAAAATGGCAGGATATAGGAAATTCCTCAACCGTTCATTAAGATAAGAATGTAAGATCTCAATAGAAGAAATCAAATTAATAGTAGTTTTTAATTTTGTTGGTGTTAACATGATAGTTAATAACCCCTTGTCATTAAATACAATGTCAGTTTCCTTTTTTATCCATAATTGTCTGCCATCATCATGATAAATTAATTTTGGCTTACCTAAAGAACCAGTGTTTTTAATTGAATACCCAAGGGATGAATTAGCTGAATTTTCAGCTGTTTTATTAATTAATTTTAATAAATCTAATTGTTTGTGAATAATAGGTGGGGCAAATTGGTTAGGCTCAGGTAAATTAAAGGAAAAATTGAATTGGGAATTTGGTAATGAATATTTTGGATCGATTTTAACTTGGACATATTCAAATTCAAAATATTTATCGATTTCCATGACTTCAGGGATATTTTCAAACATTGAGTTAGTTTTCAAGATTTGAACGTTACCTGCAAATGAGAGAATGATGTTTTTAACATTAACGAATTTTTCAATGAATTTAATATATTGATTTGCTTTAGATAACCAAAATTCTTTTGAAGTTGAGGTTTCTTGATATGAACCTTGGAAATATTCATCATTTTCATCAAAAACGGTAAACCCAGCATTAACCCATTTCCCAATTGTCCCTAAATCACTTAATAATAACCCAGTCAAAGCTTGATTTTCCATTGCGGAATCAGAAGCAGGCTCAGCATAGAGAAAATTGTAAAGAGAAATCCCATGATATTGAGACATTGATTTAGCTAAATGTTTAACAATTTTCCCATTTGATTTATTTGAAAATAAAGAAATATATTGAAAAGTACAATTGAACACTTTGTTAAATTCCTTTATACCTTTATTAGATAACGCTAATTGAATTTCTAAAATTGCTGTATTGTTTGTAACATTTGAAGAATTTGTCATTAACGAAGTAATCAATTCTAATTTTTGTAAAATGTAGGCTAATGATCCAAATGATTCATTACCCAAGACATCACAAAAGAAATCAATTATAAAAGAAACATCCTTTTTAAACATATTAGGACAATCTTCAAAATTAATTGGGAAACCAAATCTAACAACCCCATTTGAAACAGAATCCATTTGAATTAAAATAGCCTTACCTGTTTCTTTCTCTGTATAAACAGGGGATTTGTATCTAGTTCCACCCCAAACTTCTTCATTTGTATTAAATTCACTTAAGTTATCTTTTAATTTTATCTGTTTGTTAACAATTTTAGTAGAAAATAAACCCTTTTCTTGAGTTGAACCAATTGAACTGAAATATTTATTGGTAACATTTTTTAAATAATTCAAAGATTGCGGACCTCTAATAACTAAAGTCATCCTTTCAGAATTATAATTTTCCTTGAAAAATGCTTCTAATTTGTTTTGAATGTTATACTTTTGAGTTGATTCAGTTAAAGAATCAAAATTCCCAGTTGAAAATCTTGAAAATTCATTTGATTTATTAGCCAACTTTTTATAGCCATAAAAAGTTACTCTATTAGAAGCGTCCTTATTATTTGAATGTTCATTATCAATTGCATAAATTTCCCTAACTGAATCTTCAGTATTGAATAATGGATCTCTAAAATTGGCACTAAAAATGTCCAAAACAGTTTCAAATGTATTACCAGTACTAGAAGCAGTAATAGGTAAACTAAAATAATAACTTGTTCTTTCACTGTTAGTAGTAGCATTGGTAAATCCACCAGCTTGCATAACTGTTGTACGATAAAGATCTGGAGATGGGTATTTTTTTGAACTAACACAAAGCATATGTTCACATAAATGTGCTAATCCTGGGATATCTTCAGGATCTAAATAATGTCCTGTAGCTACACTAAGGCAACATGAGGCAATGTCTTCACTTGGGTCACTGATAACTAAAGCTAGGATCCCATTGGTGAGTTGCAAATATTGATAATCTCGTTGTTCGTTGGCAATTGGAACGGGGAAATGGCTAGGAAACTCTTTGTAGTCCATTTTTCAAGTTGATATATAAAAAAAAGATAAAGTGAATGTGATAAAGATGAAACAGAAAGCTGGAATCTTGTTTAATGTGTTGCAAGTGGATTGTTTTAGAAATGAGCGTTTTTCCTTTTTTGGACATATCAATCATGCGCCACTTTTGAAAAAAAACATGCGCCGCATTTCTGTCTATTTCATTATATATTTTTTTTCTAGATACCTGAGAAATTAACTTCTATCAAACCTAATTTGCTTATTATTGAAATGTCACAGGCACAGGTTTCAGTTAAATTGGTGCTTCTTGGTGAGGCAGCAGTGGGAAAATCTTCTCTGGTGTTGCGGTTTGTTTCGAATGACTTTCAAGAAAACAAGGAGCCTACAATTGGTGCTGCCTTTTTAACACAAAGGTGTACAATTGGCCAACGCAGCATCAAGTTTGAGATCTGGGATACTGCTGGGCAAGAAAGGTTTGCTAATTTGGCCCCACTTTACTACAGAAACTCACAAGCTGCCCTGGTAGTATACGATGTCACCAAACCTGCTTCGTTTATTAAAGCCCGTCATTGGGTTAAGGAGTTAAAGGAACAGGCTCCTAAGGATATAATCATTGCCTTGTGTGGGAATAAATACGATCTTGTGTTGGATGAAGATAGCGGTGCTGAAAGAGAGGGTGCTAGACAAGTTTCCTTAGAAGAAGGCCAAAACTTGGCTAATGAAGAAGGTGCCCTTTTCTTTGAAACATCTGCTAAAACGGCGTATAATGTTAACGATGTGTTTGTTACTGTTGGTGAGAAACTCTTAGAACGTGCTGATAAGGCCAAGGCACAGGGAAACGGTCAAAATCAATCACAAAATCAAAATCAACCTAGAATTGATTTGAATGCACCTTCTAGCGCTGTTCAAGACAATCAATGCGCCTGTTAGGTGTATTTCTATATCTGTCTTTTTCTAATTAGTACCACTTTTTTTATTTTTATTTGTATCTATCCTGTCCTTTTTATACCTATATTATACGACTGAATATCCCATTATCTTGATATCTACATATTTATAAAAAAAAACTACACATATTCAATTACAACTTTGGTTTAACATTATTATCTAACCCACCAGCAGTGGCTTCTCTATTAATTTCCAACTTCCCACTGACTTGTGAAGCTAATTTTTCATCATCATTGAAAAATACAACTGTTACCGTCAAATCATCTCTGTATCTTCTAGATAATGGATAAGGGATTGAAACTAATAAACTAACATCTTCCTTATTACCACCATTACTAAGGGCATTTCTAATTAAATGTGTGGCAACATTAGAATCTTCCAAGAGGTAATTATTCATTTCACCCTTTCTTCTAATTCTTTGTTTTGGTTTACCTGATAAATCACTAACATCTTTAACTTCTGGTAAATTTTTATCCTTTGATCTTGGCCAAATTGGTGAAAGTAAACTTTTCTTTGGTTTAATCATTTTTTTATTTTCCATCCATTTAACAACTAATCCAACAATTTCTTCATTTGATAACATTTCATATAAACCATCAGATGCCATAACTAAGAAATCATGTTTTTGTGGTTGAATATTATGAGTTGTAACAATTGGTTCAGCTGTAACATAAGGTGGAGTTTTTAAATTAGCTGGTGATTGTCTACCAAAGAATTTTTCATAAACTTTTAATTGCATTTCTTTTGACCATTTATATCTAGCATCACCAAAAGCTCTTGATGGTTCTAATGAACCTAAAACTCTACCATTACGAACAACATTTGGTTCATTTGGATGTTCACTTAATAATTTTGCAACTTCTGTTGGATTTGAACCTGTTTGATCAACAGATAATGCTTCAACATGCCATTCATTAGTTTCTTCATGTAATGAACCTAATAAAGCTCTTGAATCACCTGTAACTGCAACTTTTAACATTTTTGTATGTGTATCATAAAATGACATTAAAGCACATGAACCAGATAATGCAGGCATTAATAATTCAGCAGCTGCATTTTTATTTGGGTTATCTAATAATTTTTGAACATTTTTATTAACAATTTCATCATCTAATTTTAAAAATCCTTGTTTAATTGCTTTATCTATAACTTCATTTGATGGAATTAATCTTAAATTTTTATCAGTTATTTTAAAAACTTGATCTAATTCACCAACAACATAATCAATTAAATTATCTCTTAATTTTGCACTTGTATTCCAACCAGCATGACCATCAAAAACTGTCCAAAAATGCCAATCTGAATCAACTCTAACATTTTGATTGAACATATCTTGAATTGGGACTTCAACAATTTTTTCGGATCTATCATCTTCAATTGGGTTATTAGATGGTAATTGTGAAACATCATATCTAAAAACACCCTTTCCACGATTAACGAAATATGATTCTTCAAATTGATGTAATCTTCTATCAACTTCTTCATCAGTTAAAATACTTAAACCTTGTTTATTCTGTTGTTGACTAGAACCTCCATTAATTAAAGAATTAGTAGTAGTAGTTGAAAATGATCTTGCATTAGATGGTGAATTTACAGAAGTTGTTAAAATTGGGGTATTAGAAACATTATTAGCCCCATTTGAATCAGAATAAATGGAATTCCCCATGAAAACGTATGATCCAGCAAGTACTAAACCTGAAACTAAGGCTACTTTGTATTCAGTACGCATTTTCTTATGTTGTAATTGATGATTATGGGCTTGGAAATGAAGATGAGGTTGTGTAGCTTGGGAAAAAAAACGACTGTGGGATTGAAATACAGTTCTCTTGATTCTATCTCTGGCTATAACAGTGAACATTACCTGGGTGCTTCCACTAATACGAATGATAAAGAAGAAGAGTGATAGTAAGTTAATATTTTTCTATAAACATCAATTACTAAAATAATAGATTGATTATGCTCATGTGAAAATGTTGAAAATGAAAACAAAATATTAGCAAATTAATGGGCATTGTTTATCTAAATAACGCAATATTTGAGACAATAGTAATGTTCAATTTCATATTGACTTCAAGTTAAATTGTTGAAATTGCAACATCAATGAGCGTTTTTTTAACAAAGTAAAATGGGAATTTTTAATTGTAGAAACATGGAATAAATTTAAATTAAAAAAGGGGGTAATTACATTAAATAGACTATTATCTTACACTTTGTTGTTATGTTAAGAATACACAACATATCCCATTTTTTTAGAATAAGAAAAAAAATAACGTCACAAGACTTTGTGTTTTTGAATTTTTTTTTTCATTTTTTCATTTTTTTCATTTCACCACCAACTTTTCCATCTAACGTTTAGTTTCGTTATACTTCAATGCCACCAAAGAAGAACAATAAAAATCAACAAAAGGAGGCTGAAAAAAAGGCAAAGCAAAAGGCAAAAGCCAAGGCTGCTGAAGACAGAACTTTTGGGTTGAAGAATAAAAACAAGTCTAAAAAAGTCCAAGAACACATTAATCAAATTCAAGCTTCTGCTCCTTCAGATGCTAGAAGACAAATGGAATTACAAAAGAAAAAGGCTGCTGAAAAGAAGGCTGCTGAACAAGCTAAAGTTGATGCTTTGAAATTAATTCAATCTTCTGTTGCTATTCAAAAAGTCCCATTTGGTGTCGATCCAAAATCTATCCTTTGTCAATATTTCAAATTGGGGGTTTGTACTAAAGGTTCTAAATGTAAATTTTCTCATGATTTGAATGTTGCTAGAAAGGCTGTTAAGAAAGATTTATACACTGATGATAAAGATACTGAAAGAGAAAAGAAGGAAAAGGATACTATGGATGATTGGGATGAAGAAAAATTAAGAAATGTTATTCTCTCCAAACATGGTAATCCAAAGACAACAACTGATAAAGTTTGTAAATATTTCATTCAAGCTGTTGAAGATCAAAAATATGGTTGGTTTTGGCAATGTCCAAATACTGATACTAAATTAAAAATTGAATGTAAATATCGTCATTCTTTACCAGCTGGTTTTATTTTAAAAACTAAGGAACAACGTCGTATGGAAAGAATGGCTTTGGAAAATCAACCAAAGATTACATTAGAAGAATTCATTGAAACTGAAAGAGGGAAATTACCAAAAACTGGTTTAACACCAATTAACCCTGAATCTTTTGCCAAATGGAAAAAGGAACACAAACTCCAATTATTAAAATCAAAGGATAAAAAGAAGAATCAGTTATCCGGTCGTGAAATCATTCAAAAGAAATACGCTGATAAAATGTTTAGAGATGAAGAGTTATTGGCTGAATCTGGTGCAACTGAATTCGATATGTCTGAATTTAAGAAGGCTATGACTGGTATCGTTGAAGATGAAAATGAACCAATAATTAAAGATTATGGTGATGGTTCAGATGCTTTTGCTGAAGCTAATAAAGTTTAAATGAAACTTTGTTTTTTTTCTTTTTTATCATCCCTATTGATATATTGGAAACTCTTGTATCTATCCATTTGGAGAATGTGGATTCTCTTAATTCATTAGAATGCGCATTTTTTATACGTATGAATGAAGGCATATACTAGGTGCGAATATTCACTTCAATACTTTTATATATGTGATAAACAACAAAAATAAAATAAACATAACATTATTATTCATCCTTACGAATATTATTTAAGATCACCTTTATACTTTCATCGTGTATATCCTCAACATTAACCCAAAATCTAACATCGATATTATTTGGAACTTCATTTAAGATCCTTTTAGTTTTAATTTTCCAAAGTGTTCTCTTTTTATCATCAACTTCAGTATCATTAGCCTTATACCCAAATGATGATTTTGACCCAGGTAAAGAATTTTCATCCTTACAACTTTGATAATCTGTAGATCCAGTAGTACCTGAATTAGCTGAATTAGCACTTCTTGGATACTCTGTTGTTTCTTCTACTATTTTAACTGCTTGTCTCCTTGGTAATGGTGGTGGTGGAGGTGAAGTAGAAGTAGAATTGGAAGTTTCTTTAATTGGTTCATCAGCATCCTGCCGTGATTTTGAATTGATCATTTCACTTCCCATTTTCAAGATATTAGAAACTCTTTCTTTACTCCAACTTTTAGTTCTTGTTCTCGTCAATGGTTGTGTTTCTTCTTGATCATTTAACCCAATTAAATTTTCAACATCTTCATCAACACCTGTTTTAGATTTACGCCTAGTTAATAAATTCCCCTGTAAAATAGATGGTTTTTTAGGAACTAATGGTTTAAGTTTAGCTCTTGTATCATGTGAAGCAACAGCTACTCCTACACCAACTCCAACATCAAATGTTGTATTAATCAATTCATTAGTAACATCATTGACATTTTTATTAATTGATTTCCTAACACCAATTGTTGAAAAATCATTAATAGTTTTAGTTAAATTTGGATGTCTTGAAACTTTATCATCATCTAAATCATCATATTCCCCATCTGAATCAACCCCGGTTGGGTTATTCCATAATTCATTTGAATTTAATCTTCTGGATTCTAATGCCAATAAAATTTCATTCAGAACTTCTTCATCATTGCCTATGGAACTTAACGATGCTGGTACAACACGAATATAAATAGCTTTAATTTGAGAAGCATTACTTGGAATTAATGATAAATATGCTTCTAAATCTTGTTCACCTGAATCACCAATAAGAATGAATTTTCTCATTGGGAAATCAGCTAATAAATTGACCATTGATGGTCGTTTTCTTTCAGCACTTGGTTGGGTAAATGATGCAATTAAATTACCTGAATATTGACGTAAATGAACACTTGTTATTGGGAAACCCATACTTGATAAAAATCCATCAACAATATTATAAATTTGCCATGGTGAATTTGAAACGTAATGAATTGAACAATTATAATCAGTGTATAATTCTGTGAACCACTCTTTTACACCTTTAATTTCACATTCATTAAATGGTTTAGCAAATATATTTTTAAAAACTTCTCTTTTATCACCTAAAACTCCTGTTTCTCTAACTGTATCATCGATATCAGTAATTATACTAATCCCATGGTCATCAATTAATGTTGTATTTATAGTTTGAATGATATTTTCATCCAGTGATGATGAAACAACAATATAACTTGGTTCATATGGTGTTACTAATGATATTTCAAACATACCAAAATTATCAGAATAAACTTTAGCAGCAATTAATTTTTCAACTGATGATTTAGAACTTACTGTAATATCTAAGGGGGTCCTTTGAATTTGTCTAGAAAGAATTCCAATCATACGTTCTTTGACTACATCTGAAGTTTGAGGTAATGAATTAATTGAAGCAGCAGCAGAAGATGATGAAATTTTATTATCATCTTGATAAGAATTTAATGACTCTTGATTAACAATTGCATCCTTTAATTCATCTGTTAATTCATCACCCATTTGTGGTGTTGCAGATTTTGTTAATCGTTGAGCTAAACTTAATAAAAGTTTATTCTTCGTTGACATTGTTCCATTACAAAAAATTGAACCTTTGATTCTAGTAACATATTGGCCCGATTCAGCCTTTGTGTAAGCTGGGTATAAAAGAATTGTTGAATCAAAAGGAATTATCCGATCTTGGTCACTGGA
The DNA here is from genome assembly GCA_030563185.1 of Saturnispora sanitii. Taxonomy (NCBI): domain Eukaryota; kingdom Fungi; phylum Ascomycota; class Pichiomycetes; order Pichiales; family Pichiaceae; genus Saturnispora; species Saturnispora sanitii. The sequence goes on along the minus strand of JAKUBF010000039.1, from coordinate 38,414 downwards.
GTTCATAGATCCTGTTTGACCATTTATATTTCTAGTTTGAGAATCTTGAGAATCATTGTATAGGGCATATGCAGATTCCCTTGTTGTTCTAACTGCCCCCATTATCTTAGTCTTCAAATATCCTGAAAGACTGTCATCATTTATAGTTGGATCCATACCTAATTGTTTTAAATGTTCTAGTTGCTTTTCTTGTTCCTCGGCCTTTAATAAGTAAAAGAAAACCTTATCCTTTGATGAGTTGAATTTAAGTTTCTTTGTTAAGTAATTGTATATTTTCTGGGTTTTGTACCAGATGGATTTTTTAATATGATGGCGTGGACGGAATAGAAAGCGTGAATAAAAAAGATTTGTTGTCTTCAATTTGAAAGATAGGTTCAAACTGACACTAAAATCAGTTTAATATAGATTAAAAGAAGATGTGTATCAAAAAAAAAAATTATCTATACATATGTGTCAAATGGATCCTATATATGCTCATTCAGTCTATAAAGTTATAATTATTCTATATATATACATATTAAAATTCCATAACATTTTTGATGCAATAACAGGCAACAATTGGCAATGTTATTATCAAAATACAATATTGATAAATAAGATAAAGTCCTAAACAATTGAGTGCAGGACAAGATTTATCATTAGGGTCCATAGCAGCAGCAGTTAGATAAACTTGAACTGTTGCACTTGGTAATGAAAATTCCATTGCTGTTACGAACAATGCCATTGGATCTGTAAGCCAACCAATCTTTTTCATTTGAGTTACAAATACCATACCAATAATTGGTAAAATTCCCAATCTCCAAGTAGTATGTGCAACTGCTGATTTCCAAAACCCTTTTGGGAGATTATTAACTTCTAATCTAGCTAAAACAGAACCAATAAGTAATACACCTAATGGGACACATGGATACCCCATATATTCTGCATACATTAAAATGAATGAAAGTGGTGGATTTTCATCAGGGGCATTTGGTAATGTCACCGTACCATTACTAATAAAAAGTGCCTTTGTCCAAGGGATTAATGCGATTGTTAATGAAATTATTAGCATTACAGAATTAGGTTTCTTTAAATTTTGAAGGAAAAATAGTAAGAAATGTAATACCAAATGTCTCTTTTTCTTCTTTAATTCACCACCATCTTCATTTTTAATATCATCTTCATCTTCATCATCTATTTGTATATTATTATCAGTAGCAATTTTCATAGCTAAGGATATTTGTTTATTGTATGGTTCAACTCTAGAATATTCTTTAACTAATTCTAAATTCAAAGATAAATTATCACTAACATTATCAGCATAATTAGTACTTCTTGCAGATGGAATTCTACTTAATGCTGTATGTTTTGATTGATTACTAAGCACTTTAGCTAATTTTGACATTTGAATTGGTATAGGAGTAGTTGAAGTTGAAGTATTTGAACCTCTTCTATTCTTGGCATTTTTATTATTTGCTATTTCAATTGGTAAATTATCCATTTCAAAACTACTTTCATCTGTTGCAATTGAAGTTGGATATTCTGAATCATTAGTTAAAATTCGATTAATTGGATTTGGTGTTGGTGAATTGTCAGTTGAAGTTTGTTCATATATTATATTGTCCTTTTCGAGGTCTTTTTTGAATTTCCTAGCATATGAAAAATCCCATTCAACAAGTTGTGAAAGCCCAAAATTAAATTGGAACATTACATACATTGTTAACCAAATAATAACATATGCTACACCTTTATTTTGTTGATTTAAAGTAAATAAACTCATAGCTTGTAAATATGCAATTGGAAGATCAGATACATTTTGCATAATACCAGCAAGATATGCACCTCCGACCCATCTTGATTTAGGATCTTTTGGAATTGGTGTTAAATATACAACAAATGTAGTTGCAAATATATTAAAACCATACATGATAAAAGCTGAAAAACAAATTACACCAATAGTTTTAATATCTGATATATCGATATAACTAACGATTTTATCAAATACTAAAGCAGGCATAAATATAAGTAAAACTAAATCTGAACATGCTCTAGCTGTTTGAACTCCAAAAAGACCCATTCTAGTTAAAAAAAAACCAGTGAAAAGGATCATGTATAAACGAATCATTGGTTTGACTGCAGAATAGATGATTTCCCCTAATGGGGCCCCACCTGACATGTCTATAAGTTAATTTTAAAGGAAATTGTGGTAATGAGTGATCTTGTGGCTATTTCCGTTTTAGGCAGGTGTAACATTTTATCATTGAATTTTTTTTTTTTTCATCTATCCGCCCGCAATTGGTTAAAGACGCCGTTTGACCATTTTTATGTCAATACTCATCGCTGTTGTTCATATATGTTTATAGCTATATGTATATAATTCCATTGATGTTTAGTGTTTCCTTTCCAACTATTTTTGGATGGATATATATCCTTATAATTTGGACTTCTAATTAAATCTAAATTAAAGAATTCATAATAATTAATAGTAACTTTAAGGTCATTGGGTTGGTCATTCATGACTGTTAAATAGCCATTTTTTAAACAAAAGCTTTAAATTGAAATGAAAATGGAAACCCTTTTTTCTGCTGAGCATATTTTTTAACGTCGGAACACAACCTCCCATATACAGCACTCCTCTCCATTTATGCCAAAATGACGCACTAGAGTCGAAAAAAAATTTTTCACATTGAAAAGGAAAAAAAAAAAATTTCATTGAATTTTTCACGTTCATTCTTTTCTCACACACATTAACTATGTCTGAAGGAACATACGCTGGTGCTATCGGTATCGATTTAGGTACTACCTACTCTTGTGTTGCCGTTTACGACAACATTGCTGGTGTTGAAATCATTTCTAACGAACAAGGTAACAGAGTTACCCCATCTTTCGTTGCTTTCACCCCAGAAGAAAGATTAATTGGTGATGCTGCTAAGAATCAAGCTGCTCTTAACCCAGTTAACACTGTTTTCGACGCCAAGAGATTAATCGGTAGAGCTTTTGCTGATGAATCCGTTCAAAAGGATATCAAGACCTGGCCATTCAAGGTTGTTGATGACAATGGTAACCCAAAGATTGAAGTTGAATACTTAGGTGAAAAGAAGACTTTCTCTCCACAAGAAATTTCCTCTATGGTTTTAACCAAGATGAAGGAAATTGCTGAAGCTAAGTTGGACCAATCTGTTGACAAGGCTGTTGTTACTGTCCCAGCTTATTTCAATGATGCTCAAAGACAAGCTACTAAGGATGCTGGTTCCATTGCTGGTTTAAACGTTTTAAGAATTATTAACGAACCAACCGCTGCTGCTATTGCTTACGGTTTAGGTGCTGGTAAGACTGACACTGAAAAGCACATTTTAATTTTCGATTTAGGTGGTGGTACTTTCGATGTTTCCCTTTTACAAATTGCTGGTGGTGTTTTCACTGTTAAGGCTACTGCTGGTGATACTCACTTAGGTGGTCAAGATTTCGATACCAACTTATTGGAACACTGTAAGAAGGAATTCCAAAAGAAGACTGGTTTAGATATCTCTGCTGATCCAAGAGCTTTAAGAAGATTAAGAACTGCTTGTGAAAGAGCTAAGAGAACTTTATCTTCCGTTGCTCAAACTACCATTGAAGTTGACTCCTTATTCGAAGGTGAAGATTTCTCTGCTAACTTAACCAGAGCTAGATTCGAAGACTTAAACTCTGCTTTATTCAAATCTACTCTGTCCCCAGTTGAACAAGTCTTAAAGGATGCTTCTATCTCCAAGTCTGCTGTTGATGAAGTTGTTTTAGTTGGTGGTTCTACTAGAATTCCAAAGGTTCAAAAGATGCTTTCTGACTTCTTCGATGGTAAGCAATTAGAAAAGTCTATTAACCCAGATGAAGCTGTTGCTTTCGGTGCTGCTGTTCAAGGTGCCATTTTAACTGGTCAATCTACCTCTGATGAAACTAAGGACTTATTATTATTGGATGTTATTCCATTATCCCTTGGTGTTGCTATGCAAGGTAACGTTTTTGCTCCAGTTGTTCCAAGAAACACTACTGTTCCAACTATTAAGAGAAGAACTTTCACTACTGTTGGTGATCACCAAACTACTGTTCAATTCCCAGTTTACCAAGGTGAAAGAGTTAACTGTGCTGAAAACACCTTATTAGGTGAATTCGACTTAAAGGGTATTCCACCAATGCCAGCTGGTGAACCAGTCTTAGAAGCCATTTTTGAAATTGATGCTAATGGTATCTTAAAGGTTACCGCTGTTGAAAAGTCCACCGGTAAGTCTGCTAACATCACCATCTCCAACTCTATTGGTAGATTATCTAACGAAGAAATTGAAAAGATGATCAATGATGCTGATGAATTCAAGAAGGCTGATGAAGAATTCTCCAAGAAGCACGAAGCTAAGCAAAAGTTGGAAGCTTACGTTTCTTCTATTGAAAACACCGTCACTGACCCAGTCTTATCTGCTAAGATTAAGAAGAACTCTAAGGCTAAGATTGAAGCTGCTCTTTCTGATGCTTTAGCTGCTCTTCAACTCGAAGACCCATCTGCTGATGACTTAAGAAAGGCTGAATTAGCTCTTAAGAGAGTTGTCACCAAGGCTATGGCCACCCGTTAAGTAGATTAGCTTTAACTTATATATAAAAGATCGTATAATTTAACATTACTACATTATTTAAAATAGAAATTCCATAACATTTATTCATGAGCATTAAATGAAATTTCCAAAAAGAGAAAAAAAATTTTTTTTTTTTTTTTAAAAAAGAAAGTTCCATCTTGTAAATCTAACTAAAACTAAAAATGAGATTAGATACTACGTACATGCGGTATCTTTCCGCTGATGATTGGAGGGTTTTGAGAGCTGTTGAAAAGGGTTCGCATACTCACGAGGTTGTTCCAACTAAATTGATTCATCAATTAGCCAATTTAAAACAAGGTGCAGGTACAACTAATAGATGTATTAGTGAATTAGCTAAATTGGATTTGATTTCAAGGTTAAGAAATGCCAAATATGATGGTTATAGATTAACTTATAATGGTTTTGATTTATGTGCTTTAAAAGCAATTCATCAAAGAGGTCATATTGAAGAATTAGAACATACAATTGGTGTTGGTAAAGAATCTGATATTTTTTCAGCAAAGACAAAGGATAATGAAGATAGAGTTTTAAAAATTCATAGATTAGGTAGAGTTAGTTTTAGAACTGTTAGAAATAAAAGAGATTATTTAAGAATTGGAAAAGGTGGTTCTTGGATGTATTTATCTAAATTAGCAGCTGAAAAAGAATATGATTTTATGTGTGCTTTACACCATGCTGGTTATGATGTTCCAATTCCATATGATGCATCAAGGCATTTAGTTTTAATGCAAAGAATTGATGGTTTCCCAATGAGACAATTAATGGAACATTATGATTATAAAAAATTATATTCACAATTAATGCAATTTGCCGTTAAATTAGGTAATGGTGGTTTAATTCATTGTGATTTTAATGAATATAATATTATGATTAAGGAAGAAGGTACATATAATAAAGATACTGAAAAAGGATTTGTGGTTATTGATTTCCCTCAATGTATATCTATTGAACATCCAGATGCTGAATACTATTTTAAAAGAGATGTTAATTGTATTAGGAGGTTTTTCAAGAGAAGATTCAATTATTCACCAAAAAATGATTCAATGATGCTTGATACTGATGGTTATGGTGAAGGTTATAAATATGCATACCCAGTTTTTGAAAGAGATGTTTCAAGAGAAGGTGATTTAGATACTCAAGTTAAAGCTTCTGGTTATAAAAAGAAATTCGATAATACTGATCGTGAATTACAAAGTGCATTTAGTAGTAGAAAAACTGAAGATGAAGTTGAATGGGATAGTGAAGCTGAAGAAGATGATGATGAATTACCAGAAGAAGAATTTCAAGGTTCCGATTTTGAAGAATATGGTGATGAAGAAATCGGATTTGCAGAATCAGATGATGAAGTTGATGATTTAGAAGAAGAAAATGAAAAGATTATCAATGCTTTATCTCATGGTGTCAAGGAATTAAAGATGGATAAATTAGGTAACTATATTCTTGAAGAAAGTGAAGAAGAAGAAGAGGATTAGGAGGACGAGGATGATGAGTAGATTGGATACCGTTTATAAACAACATATAGCACATTAAAATAGTTAAAATAAAAATAATAATAAAAATAAGAAAATACAAAACTTATTCCAATGATTTTATGGTATCATTATCGACTTGTTCATCATCATCATCATCATCATCATCATCATCACTATCACTGAAATCATTTTCATTGGCATGTGAATTAATTCCTAGTTGTTCAGATAACCCACTAAAATCTAAATTCTGATTTCTAAATTGTTCCAAATCTTCAATCCCTTGTAAACCAGCATCATTATCAATTTCTTCTAATTCTTGTTCATCCTCATCAACCCATTTATCAAAATCAGTTCTTATATAATTGTATTTAACCTTTTCCTTTGTCAATCTTGGCCAATATTCATCACCTAATGAAACTTTGTATAAGATTAAAAAGATATGACTACCAGTGATAGTCTTTCTTATATTTGAAATAACAACAGATTTGAAAAAATCGATTTTTAAATGATATTTTTCACCAGTTGTAGATGATTCACCATCAAGTTCAATTTTGGTACTTATAATATTTAATTTCATTGTATTTTGATTAATATCTTGTACATTGATAGTTAAATATATAAGATTCTTTTTAGGATCAGAATTGTCTGATCTTTGGGCCCATAATACTATTTAATGTTAGTAATTGATTCATCGGTGGGGTTGGATATGTTTAAACATACCTTCCGGTGTAACTGACATCACTTAAATGTTTTATTAGGATAATAAAGTGGCGATCCCTGAATTATTCAATTATTTATTTTTGTTGTCAATCAACGCTCAGCATTTTGTAATTATTTAATAATATTTTCATGACATCGATTAGTTATATAGTAAATTATATACATATCACTGAAATACAAAAGAATTAATTAACGCTGCTGCTTTCTTCTTCTTATCAGTGCAATCTTTCTACCATTTGGACCGATTGTGGTATTTGATCCAGTTGACCCAGTTGATCCAGGTTGGAAAACTGATGAAAGATCAGTTGGTAATGCAGAACCCCCAAAATTCATATCAACGTTTTGTTCTGGTTTAAATTGTTGTTGTTGTGGTTGTTGTCCGAACCCAAATCCTATACCTCCTTGGTTATTGTTATTGCCACCAAAATTAAAAGAAGTTGGTGTACCGCCACCAGATGTCACTGTTGATGCTGGTCCTGAACCAACACCAAATGCATTATTGGTACTTGCTTGCCCGAATGCCAATCCATTGTTGTTGTTGTTGTTGTTGTTACCAAAAGAGAATCCAGCACCTGTATTGTTCTGGCCACCAAATGAAAATCCGGATGTTGCTGTACCACCATTGTTATTGCTTTGTTGAGAATTTGATTCAAAACCAAATGGTGTTGACTCCTTTTTATTATCACCACCATTCATACCAAAACCAGATGATGGCTTGGCGTTAGCGTTTCCACCGAACAAACCTTTTCCATTAGCTGATGTATTAAATGAAGAAGGATTAGCTTTATTCGCATCACCTAAACTTGGGAATCCAGAACCTGAAACGTCAAATTTGAAGGATTTGGCTGATGAATCAGTTTGAGCGTCTGTTGGTTTTGTGCCAAAACCAAATGATGGTGCAGGTACCGGTGAAACATTGGATGAACCACCAAATGAAAATGCTGGAGTTTTAGAAGCATCATTTGATGAAGGGTTAAAGCCAAATGCTGGCTTTGCTGCTGAATCATCTTTGTTTTCAGTCCCAGCTGGTTTGAAAGAGAATGCTGGTTTTTGAGCTGATGCTGCTTGGGATTTGTTTTCTGTTGTGTTAAAAGAAAAGGAAGGAACAGCTCCTGTTGGTTTGTCATCCTTCTTTTCAGTAGACGCACCAGGAAATCCAAATGAAGAAGCAGTTTTTGCATCAGTAGAACCCACTGGTTTGAATGAAAATGATGATGTGTTAGTCGTTGGTTTTTCTTCTATCTTCTCTGAATTTGATTCTGTTGAAAATTTAAATGCAGTTGTAGATGCTGGTTTTTCTTCATCTTTCTTAACTCCAAATGAAGGTAATGCAGTAGCAGTTGATTTGTCTTCAATTTTAGCATTGAATGCAAATGCAGGCTTTTCATCATCATCCTTCTTAGCAGACAATGGTGTAAACGCAAATTTTGGTGCATTTTCAGATTTACTCTCTTCCTTATTAGTACCAAAACTAAATGCTGGAATAGCCGGAGATGATTTATCTTCGTCCTTTTTACCTCCAAATAATGATGGTTTAGTTTCAGAGTTCATAGTATTTGAAGTTGAACCGAATGAAAAACTAGGGGCAGCTGGTTGTTTCTCTTCTTCCTTCTTTGCTCCAAATGAAAATGCAGGAGCTGATGTTGCTGGCCTTTCCTCGTCCTTCTTTGCACCAAATGTAAATGCAGGAGCTGCTGTTGCTGGCTTTTCCTCGTCCTTCTTTGCACCGAAGGAAAATGCAGGAGCTGATGGTGCTGGCTTCTCTTCGTCCTTCTTTGTACCAAATGAAAAAGCAGGAGCTGGTGTTGCCGCTGGCTTTTCGTCGTCCTTCTTTGCACCAAATGAAAAGGAAGGAGCAGTAGAAGCCGATGGTTTCTTACGTTTTGGTTCATTATCAAAAGAATCATCTTTGACTTCTTCAATTGATACCTTCTTCTTTTCACCAAAGGATGGGATAGATGCAGTAGTTGTAGTTTTAGAGTTAGAACCAAATGAAAATCCGCTAGACGGTTTTTCTTCAATTTCAGTTGAATCCTTAGATATGGAACTTAACCCAAATGATGCACCTTTACTAACTTCAGGTTTCTTAATTTCAGGAACAATTGTTTTTCTCTTAGTCATGGTATCCAAATCATCATCATCATCATTTGATGAATTGAATTTCAATTTATTAGTAATAGGGGTAAGTTTAACAGTCCCATTAGCTAATTTATCCAATTTTTTAATTTCAATACCATCTTCATCTTCATTTTCCTTTTCAGCTTCATCGTCTTCATAATCAATTGGAATATTTTTCAACATTGAAATACCAAATATACCTGATGTATTTCTTCTCTTTAATGGAACATCTTTAATTGATTTTATTGGTGTCACCTTCTTCTTTTGTTCCTTTAAATCTTTTGTAATCTTAGCAATACCTGATCTATCTAAATGACGAGTATGCTTTCTTAAATAATTTAATCTAAGTTTCTTATATCTATCAATTTCCATCATCTTTTTTAATTGAATCAAATTGGCTCTTTCTAATGGATCAGGAAGAAATGATGAAGTGTTATAAAGAACAGAATTATTTTGTGATAAGAATGATTCGTTTAACATATTTGACATTGAATCTTGGTTGGTGGTCGAATTCAATAACAAATCTTCCTTTTTGGTACTAGTATTCATCGGTGGGTTTCTTTCTAAATCTTTAATCATAGTGGATTCAGCTGGGTTATCACCATTCATTATATCCGCGTTATCTCTAGATGTAACTGGGATCCCACTAATTGAACTTGACTCTGCCAAATCGTTGAAAAGAGTTGAGTTTTCGTTCTTCAAGGACAAATAATACTCGTGTAATTGCCTGGCTGTAATTGAAGGTTTCTGTAATGTTTGTGGGTTGTCATTTATAAGCTTTGGTGGTTGAGATGGTGTTTGTGTTGTCTTTTGTTTTTTCAATCCTAAAGCATTTAAGAAATATGATTTGACGGAAGAAATTACCGATGTATTTTCCACCTCGGCATCATCCGATTCTCTGCGTCTCTTCTTATCAATGTTGAGCATATAAAGGAGACGTTTAGAGTATATTTAGTAAATAAAAGGAGTAATGATGAATTAAAATGAAAATGAAAAAAAAAAAAAAAAATATTCAAGTTTCAACTGGGTTTCATAGAAAGTGAAACTAATCTCAAACACCAAAGGGAAAATATGGATCCTTTAATTGATCAAATCAATGAATGTGATGTTCATTGGAAGTGCATATGGAATCAACATAACAGTAGGCCAAATCTGAGGCCTTTAGCTGGCTCTCAAGGCTCACAATCGAACATAGCACTTGGTGAAACACTATTACAAATTTCAAACTTCAAGGGAGATCTTCCCAGTTGTGCTATTGTATTTGCCGCTCGGTGTTATTTCCCAAAGGGTTCATTTGCACCTTTTGTTTCAGAAAATGTGAGTGATGATGCTTGGAAGTTTATCTTATCATGTGATTCAAAATACGTAGAAAGTGTTTTAAGTGAACATATTCAAAATGCGTTGAAATTAATAAAAGAATTAAAGGTGGCGAATAATGATAAGATTGATAGAGGTGGACGTAAAAATGATCATAAACTTAAAATTTTAGGAAAGTTAGTGGGTAAAAATGATTCATATGATAAATTAAATAATTTTATGATTGATCATTTATGTGATCTTGGGGTTATACATACATTGATTAATATTAGCAATAATTTGGATTTAAATTGGAGATTCATTTTCCCCTATTTATTAGTATTTTTAGATGATTCTAATTTTTTCATTAGAAGAGAAGCATGTTTGATACTTAACAATTTAATAGATAAAATATTACCCAATGGGAAAAATAATATAATTATTAAAACACAAACATATACATTGTTAAAAGAATCTATAATGCCATTAATTTTATCATTACCAACTTCAATATCAGAGGATGAATCTATTCCATTAATTGATATTTCATATAATACCATGTTCAAATTAATTCAAGTAGAATTCAATGATGATGAATTAAAATTTAACTTACAAATATCATCAATATTAAATGATTTTTTATTATCATCAATTGGTAATACGCAAGATTATCCCAGAACTATGAATATCTTGTTAAATAAAATTACAATTTTAATTAAAATGTCTGGTGATTATTCGTTGGTTATCTGTGATCAAATTATCTATACCATATTAACATCATTGATGGATCCATATTTAACAATTTCTAAGGATACTATTTTAAATGCATTGGAAATTTTAAATGAATGTTTGAAGGTTTATAATGATGACCTTGAAAGTTATAAATATAATATTTTGGGGTGTTTAGGTGTACTTGAAAGAAGAGTTAATGATGATGATCGTGGGATCATTTTAGCAATTGAAAATATCAAAAATATATTAACTGTATAAATTAAATAATAATAAAGTGTGTTAATTTAGCAATAACCAATGTGAAATTAGATCGATATATATGAAAAAATAAATATAAATATTTAACGATTTATTTTGGAGTTAAGGGTTAGGTATATTTTGAAGGGTTGTCAAAATACTTTTGAATCAACTTTTATAAACAGACACTTGCCTGCATTTTAAAATTTCACAACAATAATTCATAATCGTCTTTTTTTTTGAAATGTAATTTATAACACTTTTAATTCCATTTTAATCAACTTTCTAATAGGAAATGAATACTATCAAAGTGTAATAAACAACAATCAAACATTATTTTTACATTATTAAACAACTAAACTGTATTTTTTAGCGTTTTTTAAAATTAAAACTCACAAGGTGTCGTGAATACCACCCTAACACCTAAAGCACGTGACCAAAAATAGTACTTGGCTATTGATTAGTTAATAAAGTATGCTATTTCAAAATAACAAACTTATACCACTTTAATAGTATAGTTGTAATAAACTATTAAGTACAAAATAGGTGGAAGGTAAGGTATACTTTGGCTAGTTGAAAAAAAGAGTATTTGAAAAATGACATACAAAAACACTAAAAATCAAACACTTGAAGTGTAAACCATCATAAATTAGTTTTAATAATCATATGAATTTACAATTATTGAGAATTCTATTTTATTGTCAAGGGGATTATATTTCTAGGCAAAAAACTTTTAAATACAGTTACAGAGCAAATGTGTATTTTTTATTAATTATCAATGTACTTAAAAAGAATAATTATATATTATTCTTTAATAATCAGCAGTCGTTATTGTAACAAAAAATAAACAACAGTTAGTTGTATACTGGATTTGATTTGGTAAAATTATTAAAATAAACATAATGAAGTATAAAATAATTAATTAAAACGATTGAATTTAAAGCAATAATAATAATACCACCACATACTTAAGCAATGGTACAAAACCCAGCCATTAAACCAGGGTTATATCTTGCGTTATACCAAACGAAGAAATTAGACATTTGAGCTTTAGTTAACCCACCAATACCATTATCGGCATTGTCAACTGGTAAAGCGATAGCGTTGTTGTTGTTAGAAGAAATAATCTTAGCGTTCATATTGTTTGAAACTTAATTAAAGTAAAGTGAAATTGATACATCTCCAAATATGACTTGTATACCCTTTTTATACCCATTTTTCAATAATTTTGGCAAGTTTGATTGAATTAGCTAAAATAGGAAATTTTCTATGTTCTGAATATTAATTTAATTAAATTAGGTAATTTCAATTAGAATTGAAACAGGATAAAAAAAAAGTGGACTGTTCAATGTATTAAATTGACAAATTGGAAACAAAAAGGAAATTTTGAAACAAACAAACAACTCATTTAATTTTAATTTTTTTTGAAACCAAGTGTGCTGTTTTCAATTTTGTCTTCTAAACACATTTGAAACAGAGGAGTAATAGAATGATAATAAATGATAATTGGTCATGTAACAATTTAATGATAACATATGAGAAATCTATTTGACATGTTTTTTTTTTTGTTCATTTGAATCTATTTATTTTAATTTGATATAAAGGATATTACTATATATATGTACAAGAATTGACTAAAATCATTTAATTTAATTTAATTAATTTAAATTAATTTTCCATACTTTGAGATAATTCAATACATTTATCCATTGAAAAATCACCTGAACCATTATTAAAAGATTCTAATAAAGCTATTCTTTCTTTAGCAATTTCTGATTCAGTACCAAGTGCACCATAAAATCTTTGTAAATTAAGTAATAATAATTGAGATTCAGCAGTTGTAATTGGTGCTTCCTTTTCAACTTGACCTTTCATTAAAACTAAATTTTTAGATTCTTGTAATTCTTGATGAAATGAAATAGTTGTATGTGGTCTTGCATATTCACCATGTAATTTATATTCCATTAATGAAGTAATCATACAATGAGTTGTAAATGGACCAACGAAAGTCCATTGAACATAATGTATTTCCATTGGGGTCCCATTTTCAATATTTTCATGATCTCCTTCTTCTAATTGAGCATCTTCCTTTGGTAATGGTAAAACAAATGAAGGATTTTTCCTTGATAATTTATACATTTTATCAAATGTTGATGATGGGATTGCAGCAATTAAAGCATTTTCATCATTTGAGAATCTAGCTCTCCATAAAAATTCAATTTCTTGTTCAGTTAAATCTTTTAATTTATCTAATTTAATATATGAATCTAAAGTTTTAAATGGTGCAGTTGGTGAATTTGGATCAATTGGATCTAAAGATTTTTTAATTGTCTTTTTTTGTGATTCTTCGAATTTCATTGCATTTTCATAATCTTCTAATTCTTTTAATGGATCAATTTTATTCATCTTTTTCTTTAAAATATCTATTTCATCCTTTAATTGTTCCTTTAATTCATCTGCTGATGTTAAACCCTTTTCTTTAGCTTTTTGATCTAATTTAGCCTTGTATTTTTCTAAAACTTGTTGAGCTAAAGCTTCTTTAGATTGGACTAAACGAACATTAGAAACTGAAGCATAAGTTCTTCTCAATTGTGGAGTAAGTTTTGAAGATCTTAAAAGTCTTAACATGGTATAATGAAGATGAAGATGGATAACGAAATGGAGTTAAGTTGAGTTGAGATTGAATTTTTTTTTCTAATATTGTAGTAAAATGAAAAAAAAAAACCCGTTTTTTCGCTCATGAAGTAAATTACAAACTCATAGTTATAAACTAGCTTAACCAGCTTAAACAGCTTATAAAAATGCATTTACAAACATACAGCTAATTTTTAAATGATATTTTCCAATTAAAAACTAAAAGCATCATTTTAAAGTTTGATGAGGTATACATTGAATGACGTATTGAATATTCAAATTAAATGGACACAACTCAACGAATATACCTATTTACTTTTTCATGTTTTTAAAACAGGGTTATTGTTCTTATGATAATTATTGTAGAATTGGCTTTGCTAATTGAATAAATAAAAATTACCCAAATAGGAAAAACACAAACAATTAATCATTTAATTTTCTTCTTCTTTTTCTTCTTTCTCTTTTTATTTGGAACATTGCTAATGTTGGTAGGACAAGATGAGGTAGGAGGTGTTTCCATCTCTATTGATAATAATACAGTTCAAAAGGACGCATCCAATAGTGAATTTATTAAAGATATACCCATGGGGAAAAGTAATCCATTTATATCACAGGGGAAATTCCAACAGGGGACTTTTTATATTATATTTATTCCTATAGTTGTTGGATTAGTTTTATTGTATCTTATTGGGGTTTTAATAACAAGAATAAAAGCAAGGTATAATACTAAAGGAGGGAATGGATTAATAAATGATCTTGAAGAAGATTATGATTTAAGCAAGATTTTAACTAGAAACGATACTCAAATGTCATTTATTGATAATAACAATTCAAGAATTTTTAATGAAGAAAATGGATCAATTTATTACCCAGCTGCAAGTTTATTAGGAGGAGGATCACCAGAAAGATCCCCAATTCGATCACCGGAAAGATCACCCGAACGTGAAAGATCACCAGAAAGATCTTTAAGCCCAATTAGAAATAAACATTATGGACATAAAAGGAGAACTAGTAGTATGGTATTAGATGATTTTATTAATAATGGGATTTTACCTTCTAATGAAAAAATGTATAACAATGGCAATGTAAACAATAATTCATACATTGCCAATTCACCAGAAAGATGGTAAACATGCTGAGCATTTTCCTTTCTTTCTTCTTTGTTTGTTTGTTAGTTAGTAAGTAAGTAATTAAGTAAGTAAGTAAATATACAGATACATAGAGAGACACATATAAAACAGAGTAATGGATATACATAAATTACATGATTTGGCAACCTGTTGATTCACCAGAACCATCGGAATCAGAAGCGACTTTAGCTTGAAGAGCAATACGAGCAGCTTCAGTGAAAACTTCTTTAACACCTCTATTATTCATAGCTGAACATTCAAGGTATCTAAGAGCACCAATTTCTTTAGCAACTGCTACCCCATCTTCATAAGAAACAAGTTGTTGTTGTTGTTGTTGTTGTTGTTGTTGTGCACCTTGACGTAAATCTGCTTTTAAGGCAACTAATACTAAATTAACCCCCTCACAATGTTCAAGTATTTCACCTACCCATTTATTACGTACATTTGCTAATGAATCAGCATTATCAATAGCAAAACAAAGTAAAATACAATGAGTATCAGCATATGAAAGTGACCTCAGTTTATCAAATTCTTCTTGACCAGCAGTATCCCACAGTGATAATTGGACTTGTTGACCATCAATGAATATATCATGAATGTAATTTTCAAAAACAGTGGGCTCGTAAACTTTTGGGAAATAACCTCTAGTAAAAACGTTTAACAGACTTGTTTTCCCACAAGCACCATCACCTAAGATGACTATTTTTCTTTGTTTTGGCTTTGGTTGACTCCCACAAATCGCACCCATAACACCTGTTTATGTTTAAATGAAACAATTGAAATGGAAGAAAAGAAAGGAAACGAAAAAAACTCAATGAAAATAAATCAATCAGTTAATACCAGCCATAATTATCAATTATCATTTATTATGGGAATCAAGATCAAATCTAATAGACTTTACCAGGCTCTTTCTAATAGACAAAGCAAACCTATTTTATCTAGATCACGGGAAAATGGGAAACTTGGGAAAATGGGGAGGATTAAATCCTCTTCATCATCATCTCTCGCATCTAGATTAACTGCCAAATCATCATCTCACCCACAAAAGCCTAAACTACAAAACAGACTTTCCCAAGCATTGAACATGAAGGAAAAACCCACTAGAGATAATACCAACACTATGCCACTTTATAAGAGAGGAGGAGGTGTTTTAGTTAAAGCTAGGGGGAAAATTCCAAAGACTAAACCACAAAAGTCTAATAATAAAGCAACAACAGTTACTACCCCAACAGGTTCAAGGACTATCCAATTCAAACATGCTGCACGTGTGCCCTTCTTACGTATTAAGAATCTGCCTAATGAAGCATCTGAAGCTGATATCGAGTATATCATGTCTCAATTTGGTAATGTTATTTACACATTGGTATCACGTAATCAAAAAACTGGTACATCCATTGCAGAACTGTTTTTCCAAGATGAAGCTTCACTTGCTAGAGCTATGTTGGGTTTGGAAAATGTCATTTCTGATGGCAGGAAATTGATAGTTTCCATTGAAGCTAAAAGTGCCATTGTCTCTGATGAAGCTAAATGGAGCACGTTAATGAGATTAATAAGTGATAAACGTCGTACGAGTCTTTAACTAGGTGCGAGGGGTGGTTATAACTGTTAATACTCTTTATATTTGTATTGGAAATCTAATTTAACGTGGCCACTATAAATTATAGTTTGAGCTCATTTTAATTGACTTTTTCGTTTTGTCCAATTTTCAATTTTCAATTTTCAATTTTTTTTTTCTCTCTTTCTTGTCAACGAATTTCTCATTTCATTTTACAACTAATGTTAAACTCCATTATTGCCAGTGTGAAGGGTATCAGCTTGACTTCCCCTTCCATGCAAATGCAAACGAGACAAGTTTCTGTACTTTCCCGTCTTTCCCCACCTGTTGATTCCAAAAATAGAGTAAAGAGAGTTGGTAGAGGTCCAGGTTCTGGTTTAGGTAAAACTTCAGGTAGAGGTCAAAAAGGTCAAAAGGCAAGAGGTTCAGTTCCAAATTGGTTTGAAGGTGGTCAAACCCCAATTTGGAAATTATTCCCAAAGAGAGGTTTTTATAGACATCAAAAATTAAATTTAAAAGAATTACACCTTTCAAAAATTCAAAGTTTTCATGATTCTGGTAGATTACAATTAAAAGAAGGTGAAATTTTAACAATGAAAAAGATGAAAGATTTAGGTTTAATTACTGGTGGTATGAAAGATGGTGTTGCAATTGTTGGTGATGGTCCAAATTCAAATTATAATTTAAATATTAAAATTGAAGCAACGAAGATAACTAAATCAGCAATTGAAATTATTGAAAAAAATAATGGTTCTGCTCAATCTGTTTATTATTCAAGGGGTTTAGGTTTTAGAGCTCATCATTCACCAAATTGGTTTTTAGAAAATAAAGGTTATATCCCATTAAGAGCTAATCCAATTTCTAGAAGGGATATTCAATTTTATTCAGATGAACAAAGACGTGGTTATTTAAATGGTTCTGATTATGTTAATCAAATTACCATTGGTGGGAAAAAAACTAAAATAACTGCTAAAAAATCAAAATTAGATTTAGAAGCTGATGAAATTTTCGCCAATGATAATGCAAGTGTTAGTTATGATTCTTATCAAAAGAACAAGATTGTTTCTTTTAAGGATTTGTAAGTCTACTGAATAATACAATAAAATGAAATAAAAAAATAATCAATGGCAAAATTCATAACTAAATAGACCCCCCCCCCCCAAAACAAGACAATCAAATCTAATTGATGTATAACATAATAGGTTATAGTTCATGTATATATACACAATATAAAGTAAAGTAAAAATTTTAAAGTAAAATTGATAAATTTAATTAGCGGCGACTGCTAGCTAGCTATTCAACGCGTAACTTTATATTATTATTAATAATTGTTACAATTACACAAACACACGTACATATAATACACACAAAATTTACCAGACGTTGGTAGGGAAATTTTCCTCTAATAACAAACTTTGCTTATCACCATCACCATCATGATCATGGACTTTATATCTAATATGATCATCTGCATAATCAGGTCCCCCACTTTCCATATTATTATTATCATCAATAGAAACATTAAAAGTTTCATCATCATTATTATTCCCAATTAATGCACTTTTATTCTCATTATAAAGTGAATTGACTAAATTAATTGGTAATTCCCTTTCTAATAACCCGATATTTGAATTTAAATTTGAATCTTTTAATTTACGTTCTAATTGTTCTAATCTTTGTTTTTCAATTAATTTATCCATTTCTTTTTCCCTACGTAATCTTGATTGTTTACCAGGTATATCAATTGATGAACAAATAGATTCAGTTGCAGTTGCAGCAGTTGCCACAGCAGTTGTATTATTATTATTATGGGAAATTGGATAAATATTAGCCAATTGTTGTAAATTAGCATGTGTTAATTTTAATTCTTTAATACTTGATTGACGTGAAATACTTGGTTGATAAACATTTGAATAATTATGATAATGAACATTCATATTATTATTAACATTAACATTATTATTATTCGTTGTCTTTGTTGGTAAAAACATATGAGTTGAAAGTGCAGTCGGTAAAAGTGTCTTTGCAGATGGTGGGGCATTAGAATTTCCTCCACTATGATTATTATTGGTATTTTGTTGTGGTCGACGATTTGATGCATAAAAACTTGTTAATGAAACACTTGATTTATTCAAAACTGGTTGTGAATGTAACGATGTTTGTGATGCCATTGATCTTAATGCTGTATGTGCATGACCTGTTTGAGGAGGTTGAGGTTGAAGAACATGCGCTTGCGATTGACTAATTGTTGTATTATTACTCTGGGGGATACTAGAATGGGTATTATTATTATTATTATTATTATTATTATTATTATTACTAACTCCTCCCGAGTTTACTTGCTGCTGCTGTATCCCATGCACTTGATTATTATTCATTGGTGATAAAAATCCATTATTTCCCTTTGGAGAAACTGGATTAATTAATGGTGAAATTGATTTTAATGATGTTGTAGATTTAGAAGATGTAACCGTTTGTTGTGGTGATAAAACCAATTTTGGGTTAGTATTACCCTTAATTACTTGTTGTTGATGGTGGTTATCATTATTATTATTATTATTATTATTATCACCAACTTTATTTTGCTTATTGTTCATAGTATTTAAAAACATTCCACTAAGAAGTGATCTTTGAAGTGATGGTTTATTAGTTGGAATATCCTTTTCAAATTTAATAGCATCTTGTATATCTTCCTCATTTTCATCATCATCATCAAATGTATCTGATGACCAATCTGAATCCATCCAATCTGAATCACTATCATCATCATCATCGTCATCATCATCAACAACAACTTCAACAACATTATTATTATCATTAGTATTATTGTTGATTTTCCTACTTGGTATAGTTCCTTCATTGTCATGACCAACATTTTTAAAATTCAATTTTTTATTATTATTATTCGTCGTTTGATGTTTAGCAAATAATGATGTTGTACTTTGGATTTTTTTAGCAATTGTTGAATCAGTTATAATATTATTAGATCCACCACCAGTACCAATAGTTTTATTTGATGTCTGAGGTGTTAACTTTATAATTTCATTACTTTTAGGTTTTATAACATGATTATGATTTTGGAATAATGATTTTGTATTATTTGAAATAATTGATAAATTAGAACTTGAACTTTCCCTTGATAAATGATGTGATGATTTAAATAATGATGTATTAGTATTATTTCTCTTTAATAAAGCCATTGCATAATTATCATTTATTTCATTATTATTACCTTTAAAACTTGATGATAAAATTGGGACATTTTCACTTGGTGAATGCGCTGCTGAATCAGGTGATGATATATTATTAAAAAAAAAGATACTTTTACGTTCTTGATTGATTAAATCCACTTGTTTTTCCTTTTCGGGTATATTAACATCATATTGGGTATTATTTGAACAAATTAATGAACTATTAAGTCTTCGCATTGCTAAATTCCGTAGTCTGTGACCATTTTGGATATGCCCTTCCCCATTGTTTAGACTAATTAAAAGCCGTGAAAGTTCAACTCGATCTGAATCCTTACTCTTAGCTAACTGTGTCGCTTTATCGACAACAGTAAAATAGTACGGATCCATTATACCTTGTGTATTAATTTTATAATCTGGTCACAACTTTAAGTTAACAAGTGTTTAAACATTTTTTTTTTCTTTCTTTCTTATTTTGTTAAAATCATTTTTCCGATCGTTGGTCGGACTTTTACTCTATCCAGCTCAGCAGCTCAGCAGTTCATTATTCAAGTAATACGAAGTTTATACAAATAGGAAAAATTATTAGTGAAAAGTCCAATATTAGAAGAACTCTTAGCAATTCTCTTTTTATACATATTAATACACTTTTAGTAATATAAACGGTTAACTATATGAAAGCCACACTTGCTCAGCACCCGCTCAGCAATTAGCAATTAACAATTAAGTAAGTTTACTTAAAATCGAATTCAAACTCTGTAAAGCAGGGTTAGCTTGAATAGAAGTTCCTTCCAATTTTTGTTTCTTTGTAGAAGGTTCATCATTATCATCATTTTCATTTTCATCGTTGTCTTTGTCTTCTTCAGGTTCTGAATCAACTTCATACCCGGGCATTTGATCATCATCCTCCTCGTCCTCCTGATCGTCATTATAAGTTGGAATAGCATCATCATCATCATAACCCTCTACATCACCAAACCCAGTTATAGTCATAGTATTAGCAGCTTGTATTTCTGCATTTTCCCTTTGTGAACGAAGTTTACTTAACCCAGTTTCAATTTGTTTCAATTTTTGTTTATCCAATGATTGCCAATCATCCATTTCTTGAGCTAATTTACGTAATTCCTTTGAAATTTCTAATCTAATATTAGTCAATTGTTTTGAAGTTTCCAAAGTTGATGAACCTAAAGTTTCTAATTGAGGAATTTGTTCATTTAATGATTGTTGAATAATTACAGGCCATGAATTATGAAATTTTCCATATTGTGATTTAAATTTGATATTTATTGATGTTAATTGTTTGTATTTATCAATTAAAGTTTTTAAATCATCAGGGATATTTGAAACATTAGAAGAAGAGGAAGAAAAAGTGGAAGTTTCAATAACATTTTTCGGTATTTTTGATGAATTTTCATTTAAAGCTTTAGAAAATGCCCTAATTGTCCCCATATCATAAACTTGTCTTTGTTGCCAAACATCTAAAACACGTGTATATTTAGCAACGTTATCACCATTAGATGAATTAATATTGGATAAACATGATGATAAAATAGATTTAAAAGATGTTAAAAACCCTTGATGACGTTCTGATTTTTTAGAAAGTTGTAATACATCATTACAAAGATAAAATAAAGTTAATTTAGTATCAGGTGATGATTGTGATGATGAATTGAATAGTGATTGCCAAACTGAAACAATATCTGTTGCATGTGCCGTATGGAAAAGACACCATTGTGAAGTTGTTTGAATACTTTGCTGTGTGTTACTTAGAGCACGAAGTTTGGCCTTGGCCTTTTCTCTACTAAAAGCCATAACTCAAATGAAAAATCAAAAGTTGAAGTTGAAGTTGAAGTTGAAAGAAATTTAAAATTAAATAAATACAAATTGTATTTCGTCGTGTCTTTTTATTTAAATAAACTTTGGATAATATGGCTGATAAATTCCCTGAACTTGACATTGAATCCAATCAAGATGTTTTGGAAACACAAGGTGATTTTTTACAAAGAGAAAAGGAACTCTTAGGAGACACCTTTGGTAATGAAGAAGCACCTGAACTTGAAATTGAAGACGATGACGAATTCGACGATTTCGCTGAAACAAAGCCCGTTGTTGAAAATACCCCACTTGTCGAAGAAGAACAAGTTGAATTTGTCGCTCCAGTCCAATTGGCCTTTGAAAACCTCAAATTAGAAGAATCTGAACATTACATTAATTGGAAATCAAAGAGAGATGCTGAAATTGCAAAGAAGGAAGAAGGTTATCAACGTTCAAAGAAGGATACTTTAGCTGAAGCACAAAAATCCATTGATGCCTTTTATGATACTTACAGTGCTAAAAAGGAAGATGCTGTTAAGGAAGCTAAACAAGCCGAAGAAAAGTTCATTAATGATAGAGATGTTGATAGAACAGGTGTTTCCATTTGGGATTCTGCTATTGAAATTCTTGCACTTGATAAGAATACCAATTCAGTTGATGATGACCTTTTCAGAGACAAAACTAGATTTAAGGATGTTCTTTTAGCTCTTAAAGGTAAATCTAATGTCCCAGGTAGCGTTTGAAAGACTATTATTTATTATTATAATTTTTGTTTAGAGTTTAAAGTTTAAAGGTTAATATTGATTAGTTAATATTAGTGTTACTTACTTAGTTAAATTGTTACAGTCTCACTGTTATTTTGTTTATGCTGATTAAATTATATAAATTTAATAGAAAAATGGATATAACGCGTTTTATGCAAATTTAATTTAATTTAATCTTTTAAAGTATTTCCTTTCTTTAATGAATAATTTCAATAATCAGCAAGGACCTCCAATAGCCTCACAGGAGAGACTTCAGTTTGTCGCACTTTTAATGCGTGCTATTCAGAAAACACAAGGTGGCAATTTTAACGCTGCAAAAGTTAAACCTGTTGCTGAAAACTTTGAAAGATTTGCATTTTCCAATTCCACTTCCAAAGAACAATATGTACAGGTTTTAAAGAGTAAGATCAGTTCTATTGTCCAATCAAGGCAACAACAACAACAACATGTACAACAACAACAAATTCCAATTCCCCAACAATTCCAACAACCACAAACTACTGATCAACAAAATCCAACTTCTCAACAAGGCGGCTATCCAAAATCTGATTTTCATAACACTCCTATTCCTCCCACTCTTTTACAAAGATTACCACGTGTTTTCCCTCAAGGAGCTACTACTTGGGCTCAAATTATGCCTCATTTAAGAAATGCAAATTTAAACCCAAAGGATGCAGAATTAGTAAAGAGAATACATGTTCTCCATTTGAATCATATGAAACAATCAAATGCTAACATGAATAAAGCACAAGCACAAGCACAGCCTCAAACAAACATTAATGCATTAGGTATTCAACCTGGGGCTGTTGTTAACAACGTTCCAAATCCAAATACAGCTCCTAATCAGCAGCAACAACAACAACAACAAGGGCAAATGTATCCACAACAGATTATGATGATGCAACAACAACAACAACAACAACAGAGAGCACCTGCTCCTAATGGTACCATCAATCAAAGTCAAGCTCAAGCTCAAATGGCAAGGCAACAATCTTTACAGAATTTGAAAACTCAAGGTTTAGCTGTTATAAGGAAACTCCAATCTGAAGGTAAGATGAGTATGAATTTATCACAAGCAGAAGAAAATGCATTTTTAAAGAAGTATATGACACATATGTTAGGAGCTATGAAGCAACAACAACAACAACCACCACAACAACCACAACAACAACATGCTCAACAACAACAAATTCCTCAAAATTTCAATCCACCTACTATTAATTTATCCAATAATCAATTAAATAGAAAACAAATTTCACCACAAAAGCAAGTTCAACAACCACCACCTACCAATATCCAATTACCAACTAATCAAAATCAAGGTGGTCAACGTTCTCAACAAATATACCCCCCAACACAAAATTCATCATCATCATCATCATCTTCAGGTAAAGCTTCACAAGGTACAAGATTTTTCCCAGGTTTAGTACCAACTGATGATGATTGGAAAACTTTAAGAACTTTAGCTCAACAAATTAGAGAGTCACCAGTTTCATTAAAGGATCAAACTAATTTTATAAATGATGATGAAAAGAGAAAAATTGTTCAACTTGTTAAAACTCAATCTCATCAATTAATGGTTCTTTGTCAATCAATAATTATTCCTAATTTTTGGCTTTTAACTCATAATACTGAAGCAACTAAGAAAATAATGTACGCTGAAAAAATGTTAAAACAAATTATTGATCATTTATTAGATAGAGGTCAATATTTTGCTGATATGGCTCTTTTAGGTAAAATTCATACTCAAATTACTAAATTTTTATCTTATGTTAAGGAAACTAATAATAAGAGACAAGCTGGTGGTCAAACACAACAACAAATACCAACAACACATACTCAACAACAGCCAATTCAGAGACCACCTGAAGGTGTCTTTTCTAATAATAACAATCGTGTTGCTCCTGTTATCCCACAAGGTAATGTTAATAATGAAAATATTACTCAAGCTCAAATTCAAGCTATTCAAAAGCAACAACAAGCTCAAATGGCTTCTAGAAATGGTAAGATGTTACAACAACAACAACAACAACAACAAAGACAACAACAACAACAGAAACAACAAAAGGTTGCTGATATTCCAAAAAATAAATCACAAAATCAACAAAACCAAAATCAACAACAACAACAAAGGACTGGTACAACTACTAATATTCAAACATCTGCTGAATTTCAATCTATTCTTAAGAATGAAAATGCTAAATTAGCCACCGAAGAAACTAGAATTAATGCCATTGATGTTCAAAGAAAAAAGAGGAAAGAATTAGTCACTAGGTATAATCCAAATATTAAATCAGATTCTTATGATGGTGCTGTTTATTATTTTCTTGCAAATTTAGCAGATTCATTAGGTTTACAAAATGAAGAAAAAAATATTCATCAATTAGCAGCACAAGCTAATTCAGTTAATAATATTGGATCACCTAATAAAGGATTAATTCAAGGATTAAAAGCGGCAAATTCATTAAATACTACACCATCAAAATTATCAAAAGGAGGTCATTCAAGGACTAAATCTAATTTGGAATCAATTGGTACATTAACCCCATCTGCTATTTTAGCAACACCAACAGGTTTAAATAATTCTAAAAATACTTATACTAAAGAAATGGAAATGGGTAAAAAAATGTTTCAATGGGATATTAAAAATGGTGTTAAAATTAATCCATATTGGTTAAAGAATTCATTTAAAATTGATTCAAAAGGTTATACATTTACTGATATTATAGTTGATAATCAAAGAAAGAGAAAGATTTGTGATGTTTTATTAAATTCATCACAAATTCAAATTCAAGGTAGGGTTTATCCAACATCACCAAATGATTTTTTAACAGATGATAATAATAAAGATTTGAAAAGAGTTAAAGTTGATGATAAAAATTTATGGGATTTTGATTGATTGATTAAATTTACACATTTACTTTCTATTTTTATATAAACTTTGTACGCGTACGCATATATACAATATAAGGCAGTACATTTAATACATTATATACTAAACTTTATCATTAAAAGTTTATCGATTACATGATGTAACTTTTTTTTTTGATTTTTCTTTTTCATTGATCAAAGATTAATTAAATTTAAAGCTGTCTTTTCAACGATGAGTAGAAGTAGGAGAGAAGCAGCTAAAAAAACGGTAAATTATGCTGAATCAGAGGATGAGGATGGTATTTATGAAATTAAAGACGAATCTGATGATTATTCACCTACTGGAGATGGTCAAACTGGAAATGATAATCAAGAGGATGATGATGATGAAGAAGAAGAAGATTTTATTATAACAGGACAAGCTGATGCAGTTCAAGGACTGAAACACACTCCTATAGAACTGTCCGATGATGATGATGAACAATCATCATTAAAACGTGAATTAGAAGAACTTACGAGCCCACCAACTACATCAGATAACATTGATGTTAATCCCGAAAATAATGTTGTTGATGATGATGATAATGAAGGTGGATTTCTGAAAAAGAGAAAGAAATCTACTGCTGCTACTAGAAAGAAAGGTGAAAAGAAACCAAAAGTTAAAACAACACCCTTTGAAAGAAGAACTAATAAATTATATGAATCACATCCAGAATTATCGAATATTTTCCCAGAATTAGAACGTCAATCAGTTCGTAAAGTTCAAAGAGCAAAACAACCTGATGGGTTAAGCTTAACTTTATTACCCTTTCAATTAGAAGGTCTTCATTGGATGGTTAAACAAGAAGAAGAGGGGAATTATAAAGGTGGGATTTTAGCAGATGAAATGGGTATGGGTAAAACAATTCAAATGATTTCACTTATGATGCATGATAGAAAAAGAACACCTAATTTAGTTATTGCACCAACAGTTGCATTAATGCAATGGAAAAGTGAAATTGAAACTCATACAAATAATGCATTAAAAGTTACATTATTTCATGGTGCAAATAGAGCTACAAGTATAAAAGAATTAGAAGAATTTGATGTTATTCTTACTTCATATGCAGTTGTTGAAAACTCATATAGAAAACAAAAATATGGTAAAAAGAAAAATGGTCGTACAATTAAAGAACCAAGTTTATTACATAATAAAAAATTTTCAAGAGTTATACTCGATGAAGCTCATAATATTAAGGATAGAATGAGTTCAACTGCTAAAGCTTGTGATGCTTTAATTTGTGATACAAAATGGTGTCTTTCAGGTACTCCATTACAAAATAGAATTGGTGAACTGTATTCATTAATTCGTTTCCTGGAAATTTCTCCATTTGCTCATTATTATTGTACAAAATGTGATTGTGATTCAACTGAATGGAATTTCCCTGATTATAGAGTTTGTGCAATTTGTGGTCATGCACCAATGTCTCATATGAATTTTTTTAATCATTTTTGTTTAAAAAATATTCAAAAGTATGGTTTAGAAATGGAAGGTGCTCAAAGTTTTAAAAGAATTCAATTACTTTTAAGACAAATAATGATTAGAAGAACTAAAGTTGAAAGAGCCGATGATTTAGGTTTACCACCTAAAATTGTTGAAATTAGAAGAGATTATTTTAACCCTGAAGAAAAGGATCTTTATCAATCTCTCTATACTGACTCAAAAAGACAATTCGATGATTATGTAGCTGAGGGGGTTATTTTAAATAATTATGCCAATATTTTTACATTAATTACAAGAATGAGACAATTAGCAGATCATCCTGATTTAGTTTTGAAAAGAATAAAAATGAACAACAACAATAATAATAATAATTCAACTGCTGAATCATTACCCGGTGTTATTGTTTGTCAAATTTGTGATGATGAAGCTGAAGAACCTATTGAATCTAAATGTCATCATAAATTTTGTCGTATTTGTGTTAGTGAATATGTTGATAGTTTTAGTAGTGAACCTTCTAAACTTAAATGCCCAGTTTGTCATATTGGTCTTAGTATTGATTTAGAAGCCCCATCAATGGAATTAGATGCCGGGTCAGTTGCAAAGGGGTCTATTGTTAATCGTATTAATATGTTAAGTGATTGGAAATCATCAACTAAAATTGAAGCTCTTATGGAAGAGTTGTATAAATCTAGATCTGATAAGGTAACTACTAAATCAATTGTATTTTCACAATTTACTTCCATGTTGGATTTAGTTGAATGGAGATTAAGAAAGGCTGGTTTTGAAACAGTTAAACTTCAAGGTTCAATGACACCAACTCAAAGACAATCAACAATTAAATATTTCCTTGATAATCCAAATGTTGAAGTTTTCTTAGTTTCATTAAAAGCTGGTGGTGTAGCGCTTAATTTAGTTGAAGCTAATCAAGTTTTCATTCTGGATAGTTGGTGGAACCCAGCTTTAGATACAGGTCAAGCCGCTGATAGAATTCATAGAATTGGTCAACATAGACCAATTAGAATCGTCAAACTTGTCATTGAAGATTCAATCGAATCACGTATTATTGATCTTCAAGAAAAAAAGGCAAATATGGTGAGTGCTACATTGGATAATGATCAAAAGGCTGCTTCTCAATTAACTGCAGCAGATATGCAATTTTTGTTCAACAATTAAGCAGCGCTTAGCGTGCGTTTAAACCCGCTGCTGAGCACATGAGCACATGCTTTTTTTTTGACTCATACGAATTTTATACCCATTCCGTTAGTTTTTAGTCATTTAATGACACTTTCCATATTTTTTTTCATACATCCTTCTATATAATTAATTCGAATAAAAGGAAAAATGGTTTACCCAGTTTTACCAAGTTTTACATCTGCTAAGGCAGTTTCAGAAAACTTAACTATCGTTGGTCAAATTATTGTCGATTTCTCAAATGATGAGGCATTAATTAGATTAGCTAAAACTTCTAAATATGGTATAAATGTTGATTTCAAGGGTACATCAGTTTCTGAAGAAGACATTGAAACTGCTTTGGAACTTTACAACAACGGTATTGAATCTATCTTCGCTAGTGAAGAAGTTGCCAAATCAATCATTGACAAGATCCCAAATGCTAGAATCGTTTACAAATCTCAAGTTACCACTGGGAAATATGTCATCACTTCGGATATTACTTCAGTCTTTAAAGTTGAAAAACCTGGTTTTGTCTACACATATGTTAATGAAGCTAATGTTGATATTGAATCCATTATTAAGAAGGGTATTACCCCAATTATCCCTGGTGAATTATTAACCAATGAATATGAAAATGTCTCTGGTAAATATCCATTAGTTAATTTTATCTTACCAATTTTATCAAGTGATAGACCAGATGGGTTATTCTCTACATTAGTTGTTGATTCTAATAACCAATCATTAGGTTTTGTTTATTCATCTGATAAATCCATTTCTGAAGCTATTAAGACTGGTAAGGGTGTTTATCAATCTCGTAAACATGGTCTTTGGTACAAGGGTGAAACTTCTGGTGCTACTCAAAAATTATTGGGTTTAGATGTTGATTGTGATAATGATTGTATTAAATTCATTGTTGAACAATCAGGTGCTGGTTTTTGTCACTTTGATACTTCATCATGTTTCGGTGATTTCAAGGGTCTTTCTGCCCTCATTTCTACTTTAGAAGATAGAAAGGTCAATGCCCCAGAAGGTTCATACACTAAGAGATTATTCGATGATGAAAAATTATTGAATTCTAAAATTCAAGAAGAAGCTGAAGAATTAACTGAAGCTAATACTAAGGAAGAAATTGCTTGGGAATGTGCTGATTTATTATACTTTGCTTTAACTAGATGTGTTAAATATGGTGTTTCATTATCTGATATTGAAAAGAATTTAGATATGAAATCATTGAAGGTTACTAGAAGAAAGGGTGATGCTAAACCAAAATTCATCAAACCTGAAGAACCAGCCAAGAGAGTCATCGGTCCAAATGATAAGATTTATATGAATAGAGTTGATGGTAATACTGCTACTAAGGAAGAAATTGCCGCTTGTTTAGAAAGACCAATTCAAAAATCTTCTGATATTATGTCATTAGTTACCCCAATTGTTGAAAATGTTAAATTAAATGGTGATAAGGCATTATTAGAATTAACTGCAAAATTTGATAGAGTTGAATTAGAATCACCAGTTTTAAATGCTCCATTCCCTGAAGAAATGATGCAAATTACTGATGATTTAAAATTTGCTATTGATTTATCATTTGAAAATATTAGAAAATTCCATGAAGCTCAAAATCAAAAGGATATTTTAACTGTTGAAACATGCCCTGGTGTTTATTGTTCTAGATTTGCTAGACCAATTGAAAGAGTTGGTTGTTATATCCCAGGTGGTACTGCTGTTTTACCATCAACTTCATTAATGCTTTCAGTTCCAGCTTTAGTTGCTGGTTGTAAGGATATTATCTTTGCTTCACCACCAGGTAAAGATGGTAAATTAACACCAGAAGTTGTTTATGTTGCTAATAAAGTTGGTGCTAAATGTATTGTTTTAGCAGGTGGTGCTCAAGCTGTTGCTGCAATGGCTTATGGTACTGAATCTGTTCCAAAATGTGATAAAATTATGGGTCCAGGTAATCAATTTGTTACTGCTGCTAAGATGATGGTTGCTAATGATTCTAACGCTCTTTGTGGTATTGATATGCCAGCAGGTCCAAGTGAAGTTTTAGTTATTTGTGATAAGGATGCTGATCCAGATTTCGTTGCATCTGATTTATTATCTCAAGCTGAACATGGGATTGATTCACAAGTTATCTTATTAGCTGTTGATATGACTGATGAAGAAGTTGACAAGATTGATGAAGCTGTTCATAGACAAGCTTTAGCTTTACCAAGAGTTGATATTGTTAGACAATGTATTGCTCACTCTACTACATTAAAGATTAACACTATGGAAGAAGCATTTGAAATGTCCAATGTTTACGCACCAGAACATTTGATTTTACAAATTGAAGATGCTGAAGCTTGGGTTCCAAAAGTTGATAATGCCGGTTCTGTTTTCGTTGGTGCTTATTCACCAGAATCTTGTGGTGATTATTCATCAGGTACTAACCATACTTTACCTACTTATGGTTATGCTAGAATGTACTCTGGTGTTAACACTGCTACATTCCAAAAGTTCATTACTTCTCAAGTTGTTACTAAGGAAGGTTTGAAGAGTATTGGGAAGGCCGTTATGGATATTGCCCAAGTTGAAGGTCTTGATGGTCACAGAAACGCTGTTAAAGTTAGAATGGAGAAATTAGGTTATTTACCACCAGGGTTTGTCTAGATGGACATGGACATGGACATGTACAGTTTCATACTTATATTGTGTATATATATATTACTTTAAGAAAGAAAGAATTAAATAAATAAATTGCTGAGCGGGCTTTAAAGTGTAATACTACTCTCTTTCAAATAAAAAAAAATAATATCCCCGAAAAGTATTAACTAATTTATTAAATACAATTCAATTAAATACAATTCAATTATCATGGGTCTTTTACTTCCAATTCACATTTTAGGGTTCGGTTACACTTTAGGTTCAACCATTTTCCACTCTTTAATTTCATCACCAAAAGCTTTCAAAATTTTACCACGTAGAGAATTCGGTGAATTACAATCAGCTACTTTACCAATTCAATTTGCTACCCAATCAATTGCTCCAATTATCATTGGGTTAACTGCCCCATATACTATTCCAACATATGGTGTTGCCTTATTAGCTCTTTCATCCTTAGGTGGGTTTGCCAATATGTTATATTTAACACCAAAATGTGCTAATTTGAAGAAACAAAGATGGGATATTATTGATGCTAAATTTGGTGGTGATGAAACAAAGGCTAAGGAATCTGGGGAATTAACTACAATTGATAAGAATTTTGGTAAATTCCATATCATTTCTATGATTAGTAACCTCTTTTCAATTATTACTTTAACTGGTTATGGTGGGTTCGTCCTTGGTACTAGATTAGGTCCAATTTAATTAATTAGTCTTATTATTTATATACATATATAGGTTAATTTTCTTGTAAATATCTTTAAACATTAGGTGGTAACATAATAGCACCTACTAATTCAGGTGATCTTTCAGTTGCTAATAAATCATAACTAAGTGCGGAATTTCTAGTATCACTTGTTTCAACTCTAATACCTAATTTTGAAAATTCTGAACGTGATTCAGCACCTAAAATTCTAGATTTAGATCCAAGACCAACAACCAATAATTCAGGTTTTGGATAAACAATTTGTAAAACTTTAAATATATTTGATGGTAATTCAACTATTATACCATTTTTAATTTGCATATCTTTTAAATTTAATTCAAAAATTTGATTATTTAATAATAATGTACCATTTGGTGATGTTATAGCTTTTAAATTTGAGAAGACAACAGCATCAGGTGAAATCATTTCAACATTATTTGCTGGTTTTTCTGCTAAAGCGTAAATATCATATTTAGCCAAATTTTCACCCAAATTGGAAGCTTTAAAAGTAGAAGTATAATGTCGATTAACTTTAGCACTAGTTGAAAGGAATCTACGGTACATTTTAATTTATTTTGGAAATTGAAATTGAAATTAGAATTAGTAGATAGATAATGAATATGTTAAGACAAATTTAAATTTGAGAAAAATTAAAAATTAATGTACACATAAAATTTTTCATCACCATTAATCAACTCTTCATTCAACGATGGTTAAACTTAACGTTATTAAACAAGTGTCACAAGCGAGAAATGGGGTTGGTGCTTTTGTCAAGCCATGTACTCGTGTTACTCTTACTTACTGTAACTTCGGTGGGTCATCTCAAGGTATGAGAGATTTCCTTCGTCAAAGATTAGCAAAAGTTGCCCACAAAAACCCAGAAGTTGAATTTCGTGTATTACAAAAAGCTGGTTCTCATCCAGTTATTTCAGGTGAATATTTAGGTGATAAAACTAAACAAATTTGTGTTAGAAAATGGAATTTAGACGTTATTGAAAATAAATTAAATGTCATTCTTAACTCTCAAGGTAATCAAACTAAGAAACCACAAAATGGTGTTGATTCAAATAATGAATCTGTTAGAGGTATTTGGTCTCCATTCTACATGCCAAGAAACCACAGATTCAAGATCTAATTGGGGAATTTTTTTTTACATGTATATATAACACACACACACATTCACACACATCAAGATATAATAATGACAACATTTCATAAATATCAATTATGTATAGCTTTTTTTGTATAAAAGAAACAAAGTAATCTTAGAAGAAGGTTAATTAGAACTGCATATCATCATCATCATTTTCAAATGGGCAATCTGCTCTTGAATGACCATCTTTATCACAAAAATCACAAAAATCTTTTTTACCACAAGTTGGATCAACATTAGTTTCTGGTTTGTAAATTTTCAATCCACCATTAGAATCCAAAAGATCATTGCGGGGTTCTTCTATATTGCTATTGGTAATTGTAGATGTCAGTTCCAATTCACTTATCCTCTTTTTTAGTTGATCAATTTCAGAATCTTTATCTTCAATTTTGTTTTCTAAGGTATACGCTTTCATTTCATATTCTCTTAAATGATTGATTTCTTTAGATTTGGCAATTTTAAATGATTGATAACGTGAATTGGCTTCAATTAAATCTTGACGGAGTTTTTCCAATTCCTTTTCAGTTTCTTCATTATTCGTTGTGGTTGTAGCAATAGAAGCAGTAGATTTCGTATTTATCAATTCAGTGAATTTCTCTTCACTTTCCTTTAATTTTTCATTTAATAAACTAATAGTCTCAATCAATTGGATAGTTTCCTTTTCATTTTCACTCTTTTCCTTTAATAACCTTTCTAGTTCTAAATTTTGTTTTTGTTTAAATTCAATGAAATCTTGTTCCTTTTGAGCAAATTCATCATCTCGATCTTTTAACAATTGCTCCAATTCATCAAATTGTACAGCTAATTCTTTAATATCTTTTTCTGCTTGCATAGCTCTTTCCTTCCAAATTTGTTCTCTATGGGGGGTCATTGGGGTTTTGTTAAAATCTTTTTGTTGACATGTTATTGATGGGGTAGTAGGTGGGATATATGATGATGATGATTGTTGATTTGTTGTTGTCTTAACCCATGCTTGGACTTTCCTCAATGGCACGAATAACCCACTCATTGGCTTTTCAACTTGAAAATATTGTACACCTTGTACATCACCTGAATTTTTACCTCTTGATGCTAAATGATCCAAAAGTTCGAGACCACAAAAAACACCCTCTTTGTCCTTAATAGAACCCAAATACTGTAATTTCGCATAGCCTCCATCAGGTAGCGATATTATTGAACCTATTTGGGGGATACTCATTTAGCTGATATAAAGATCAAGTGTACATTTTATTTTATTTTTTTCTCTCTCTCATGAAAACAATAGCAATTTGGATTTCCCATTAAACACTAGGAAACGGAAGGGGGTGGGTGGATAATACAATCAAATTCTTATAGATTGTATTATTAATTATAAATATAATAAATTACTACCGATTGAGATGTTAAACTGCTCAGAATATAACCCCCCCATATCAAATGTCATTAACAATTACACAAAGAAACATACATATAAATATATAAATATCTTGTACACACACACACACACCAATAAAAATAAAGAAAGAATGCTAAAACAAAACCAAATCAAAACACAATTATAAACCAAATTCAATACCATTTGGAGCAATCATAACTTTGACATTAGTTTCCTTATGATTAATCAATTGCATGAACCCACCTTCAATAGCGTCCTTTGCTTCGACTTTCCCAGTGATTAACATTCTCATTTCATTCATATCGATCTTATTAGCCTTGATAGCTTCAATAACATCAGCGAAATCTTTAGTAACATAACACATGGACCCTGTTGCTCTCTTTTCTTGATAAGTTAAACACATTGGGACAAATTGAATTGGTCTATTTGGCCAAATTGCAACATTAACTGCAACCCCACCAGGACCTAAAACATCAATTGAAGTATCGAATGTCTTTTGAATCCCTGAACAATCAAATGAAGATGCGAAACCTTCAGTTTCAGGTAACAGATCTTTTAAAGCTTTAATTGGATCTTCATAATCATTAGGATTGAAAACTTCAACACCTAATTTTTGAGCGAATTCTCTTCTAATACTAGCAGGTTCAGAACAAACAATTCTACCAGCACCATGACCTTTTAATGCTAAAATAGTACAAAGCCCAATTGGTCCCCCACCAAGTACAACTGCTGTTTGACCTGGTTGGAAATTTGCACATTGAACTGCATGCCAAGCAACTGCTAAAGGTTCAATTAATGCAGCTAAATCAAGTGGTAAATTATCAGGAATTTTAAGAACATGATCTTCACCATAAACAACAAATTCACCAAAAGCCCCATGATCAGTTCCTAAACCAATAAAACTTAAATGTTTACAACAATTTGGTTTACCTGATTTACAAGCTGCACAATGAGCCAAATCACCCCTGTTATATCTTTCCCTATCAGAACAATGAGATGTAGCTTCAACAACAACTCTATCACCCTTTTTAAATTTTGTTACACCAGTACCAACTTGAGAAACAATCCCTGAAAATTCATGTCCTGGACATAATGGGAGTCCCTTACCAGAAATGTTATTAACATCTTGAGCTGTTTCTGGGAAGAAAATTGGACCATCTAAATATTCATGAAGATCTGTTCCGCAGATCCCGCAAAAGGCGACTTGCACTTTAACGTCGTTTGGATTGACAATTTGAGGTTCTTCGATCTCCTCGGAGTAACGCAGTTGTTCTCTTCCATAATAAAGTAAACCTTTCATAGTATTATTTAGTTAAATAAATGATAAAGGACGTGTTAATTAATTTTAATGGAGGGGAGTAATTTATATAAAAATCAAGTATTCTGTCATTCGATAAATAACGTGGGAGGATAAAACTAATGTTTTTATGTAACATGAGGAGTAGGTAATTATTAAATGAAATATTTAAGGCTTTTAAAGCGGTGGTATGGTGGTCTATATCACTTTCTACTTCCCCCCCCCCTTCCCTGTTTTAATAGGCAAATATATAGAGATAAATATAAATATATTTGATGGTCTCACGTTCGAATCCTTTAAAGGGCACTTTTCCCACAATTTTTTCACCTTATTATTTTATTTACTTTTTGATTTTCTTTTCTTTTTAACATGTGTACTTTCATTCATAACATAATCTTCAATGCAAGAAAATCATAATACAGGCCGTAGAAAAGCCGCCAAATCGCTTCGGCTTTTTCGAAATGAACTGGATATTGACGATCCACTGTTTTCCATTCAGGAAATGCAGAATTCCCCAAACGCCGCCCCAACTTCAACTTTTCAACCTCATAATGAACAAGATGAAGAGGATATTGCAGTTCAAGATTTTCCACTAGCTGTTGAATTACAACCATTTAAAAATAAAGTCGGTGGTCATACGGCTATTTTTAAATTCTCTCATAGGGCTGTTTGTAAAGAATTAATTAATAGAGAAAATAAATGGTATGAATGTTTAGAATTATATCATCCTGAATTATTATCATTTATGCCTAAATATATAGGTGTTTTGAATGTTAGATACAATGATCAAATAGCTACTAATGATAATAATAATAATAAACTTAGATCTCACTCAATTGATGAATACCCAGAAGTTAATTTAATTGACAATCCTCATATGATCCCATCAAATTTAACTCAAAATAATACAAATAATAATAATAATGAGGATGATGATGATAATAATAATAATAATAATAATAATAATTCAAATAATAATATTAATACCAATAAAGTCAATTGTATTTCACCAGAAAAATCAAATAAAGTTACAAAACTTAATACTGAATTAAAAGATCTTATTTTAAATGAAGTTTTTTCACCAACACCATCACCAAATTCTAATACCCCAATTTTAAAACCACATCAAAATTTACGTAGGAGGTCATCATTTGGTCAAGAATCTTTTAAATTTAATAAAGCACGTAGGCATAGATATTCAACTAATTCTGCTCCAATAAATAAATCTGAAATTCTTCAATCTTTACGTCAAGTACAAGAGGAAGACCCAAATTTATCAATTTCAAATACCCCACTGGAAGAAATTGAACATACAACTTCAAATATTGAATCTAGTACAATAAATACTACCACATCATCATCAACATCATCAACAAAATTTCAAAGATTTTTATTATTAGAAGATTTAACTTCTGGTATGAATCATCCAAGTGTTTTAGATTTAAAAATGGGAACTAGACAATATGGTATAATGGCAAATTTAAAAAAGAGAGATTCACAAAGGAAAAAATGTGCAAATACAACATCAAGGTTATTAGGTACTAGAATTTGTGGTATGCAAGTTTGGGATAAATCATTAAAAAAATTCATAACTAGGGATAAATATTTTGGACGTGATGTTAAAATTGGTGAAAGTTTCGTTAAATCATTATCAAGATTTTTATATGATGGTTTAACAATTAATTCAATTATTATTAAGATACCTCAATTATTAGAAAATTTAGAAAATTTAATTGATAAAGTTTCAAATTTAAATGATTATAGATTTTATGGGTCTTCAATTTTAATAATGTATGATGATAATGAGGAAAATGGAAATGGAAATGGAAATGAAAAAGTTATTGTTAGATTAATTGATTTTGCTCAATGTATCATTGGTGATACATTGAATAAATTCGTTGAAAAAAATCAACCTAATTTCCCACCTCATCATTTAGGTGAACCTGATAGGGGGTATCTTAGAGGATTGAATTCTTTAATTTTTTATTTAAAATTAATGTTTAAACAATTCACAGGTAATGATTATTATGAAGGTATTGATTTATCTAAATTTAAGGATAAGTTAATGGTTAATTCCCCATGGTTAGATTCATTTGATCAAGATGATTTTTTATGTCCATATGATTTTAAATCTATGCCAAGTTTCGATGATAATGGGGATGTTAGTGAATAATTAATATAATATCAATTCATTATTATTCAATTTTACTTCACACGATATAAGTTACGATACGATACGATACGATACGATATTCGATATTCGATATTCGTTCTTCTTTTTTTACTATTCATATTCGTCGTTCATTTATTTGCATCATCAACAGAGTGGCACACGCATGCACAAACACGTTAAATAGTCATTGTTTATAGCATTTAATTGTAATATACTAATAAGACAAGACATAATTAAATAATTTACTAATAAATATGTTGTACCCACCAGTTTAGAGATAAATCAACGATTTATGTTGATGAATCCGAGTATGAGACGTTAGTCATTGATGGGAAAAATTCTTCTAACACAATTAATGAGACATCAATGGTTATCTTTATATCACAACCATTATGCCAAAGTATTGTGCATACCTTAAAGAAAAAAGTGAAGTGAATTTGAGAAGAAGTAGAAGAAAATTTTTTTCTTCTTTAAACGCGTCACATCAAATTTTTATTTGTTGCGTGGATTCAAATAATGGAAACGTAATCATGAAATGAGGAATAAATGACTAAGTTCTCTAGCATTTGTAACAGGAATTGCATACTTGAGTGTAGTAATTTTTTTTTTTTTGATAATCTTGTGCTGTAACTAATTAATGTATTTCCATTTAAAACCTTTAAAAGTCGTTGGTAAATCTATGTTACGTCTTTTGAGTTACAATATATATGTATATGTAATTAAGAAAGTGTAATTATATTAAAAATTACATGAGGTTTATTAATGTTAATTAAATTTCAATCACTGTGTTTAAATATTTAATATATGGGTTCATTTAGGTTGAAATCAATTATTATAAAATATATTTGAAGGAAATATTACAGTAATTAATATAATTGACTTTTTTATAGTCTCAATAGCATTGAGAAAAAAAGGAAATCAATTGAAGTAATACAAGAAATACACGAAAAGTAAAATTGTATTAAATATTACACATCATGAGCACTTTATACTTTAAAAATTACATCACGTTGTAGAGATAATTCAACTCTATCAAATTGTTATCTTTTTACTTATACATATAGAACACATTTAGAGTAATCTAAAACGGCGATTTTTATCTTTCAATTAAACCTAATTAAGAAAAAAATTTGCCACCCGGAGGAATTACTTTAATATTAAATTCAATATAACGGGTGTTATACATATAGCTAATACCTTCGGACAAACATTCCCATCATCAGTAAATTACAGGCTTTAAAATGATACCCATAAAATAACCTTAATATCAATATTTCT
>JAKUBF010000038.1:0-75761 GCA_030563185.1 Saturnispora sanitii | reverse complement strand
AGCGATTTTGTAATTTGGAAAACACATTTTAAGCATTTTGAGCACCTAAGCGCAACTTTAAGCAAATTTTCTAATTGGATCATATTCTCCCTGAATTATCGATTATGTAGACACATTCAAATGGGCGAAATTCGCAATATTAAATAAATGCTCATATGCTCAGCAAATAGGTTATGTTAACATGCCATATCTCAGGAACCAGTAACGGGATTAACACAAAATTAACATCAGCATTTTAAGCAAAATTCAAAGAGCCTACAACATCAAAAGATAAGCTATTAGGGTTGTCAATATGGAAATCGTTAATTCTGGCTGAATCACTGGCTTGATAAACATGAATAAATTACCATTATGTAGCCCCCAAACTAGGAAATATAGCTTATAGTCTCATATTCCAATGAAAATGGTCTAATGGGTATATAATTCCAATTTTGTATCAGTTTAATGATAAAACAGTAAATAACACAGTAACCTTCAATCCAACAAACTTCTAACCTAATACATAATGTGGCTACTGCATGTGGCTATAAGTAGATGCCAAATAAAAGACCATATATAGTTCCAAATTGCATCTAGAGCAGTATTTATGAGTCAAAAACAAGCATTTAATAAAAACATCACACCCTGGTAAGATTTTAATTATTATCAAACTAGCATTGTAATGCTTGAATTTTTATCCATCTGATGATACAACTGGTTTAACTATATCTTTAATGGTTACTGACATGTCAAATATTCGCTCAGCACCTTCCTAATCGGGTAATTAACATTTCCTAATTATGAAATACGCTCAGCAATCATCTTGAGACATCATCTTAGTATCTCAATAGCCAGCACAAGTGATAGGTTGATAACTATATTAATAAAATGAGAAAAATTCAAGCATCATGGGACAATAAGGAGAAAACCAAGGAAGCAATATTTGTAAAGTTGTTTTTGTACCGTCTAACTCATGAATGAATTTAGTTATCAATCAACTTCAAGCGGATACATAATCAAAAAACACAAATGTGACAATTATTGTACTTTTTTTGCAATTTTTTTCAAATTTGAAAACTAATATTGGAATTTTAATCGTTATTATGTAACCATATGCTTATTCACCACTCCAAATAATACTTTTAAGTAAAATGCAACATATAAGTAATATCGAAGGTTATTTATTAAAAGATAGTATGATATTTCATTGGGTTTGTACTTTTTTTTCCAAATTTGAGTAATAAATGGTGATATGTTAATTCCATATTGACTTTATTTTGGTATCAAAGGATATCGTGTTATATTTAAATCGTTTATTTTCCTATGAAATAAGTGGGG
Source organism: Saturnispora sanitii (assembly GCA_030563185.1). Classification (NCBI taxonomy): domain Eukaryota; kingdom Fungi; phylum Ascomycota; class Pichiomycetes; order Pichiales; family Pichiaceae; genus Saturnispora; species Saturnispora sanitii. The sequence continues at coordinate 74,444 of JAKUBF010000038.1, read as the reverse complement.
ACACATTTGTGATATGAGGACTACTCTTGAGATTGTCAAAATTTATGAAACTTAACGCTAATATCTAACTGGAACTAACTTAAAACCAAGTGATAAATACACTCCTTAGGCTTACTGGACACCATAGCAACTCTATATATTCTGTAAAACCATTCATTTTACACAACAGGTGTCTCAAAAGCGGTTGTAAAACAATATCAATTTTATTTTTTATTTTTTTCTTGATATTCATTTATATCGAAATTGATATTTCCTATATTGTTTTTCATAGGCTGAATGTAATTTTTTATGGAATGTGAAAAAAGAATTTGCTTTGAACAAAAGATAACGACTAAGAATGTATCAATTTCCAGTTCATTAATGACACTTTTTTTTTTTTTGATAAGATAAATTGCTTATAGTTAAGAACTTCCTTAAAAAATTTTTTTTTTTTCATTTTATACACTCTTTACACTGATATGGCTGACGAAATTGAAATCGACGTTACTGCTGCTACTCCGCTTTCCAAAAAGGAGCTTCGTTTGCTTAAGAAGGGGAAGAAGACTGCGGAGGAATTAGAATACATCAAAACCCACGGAGAACCAACACCTGAACAGAAACCTATTACTACTTCTACCCCTGCATTTTCGATCTGGGTTGGTAACCTTTCATATGAAACAAGCGAGCAAGATCTTAAAAACTTTCTTACTTCTAAGTCTACTATTGAGGAATCTGAAATCACTCGTGTCAAATTACCCAAGAATGGGAGGAAGAACAGAGGGTTTGCTTATATCGATTTGAATAATGAAACCAACATGAACATTGCCATTGGGTTAAGTGAACAAGAATTGAACGGGCGTAAATTGTTGATTAAACAGGGAACGAATTTTGAAGGCAGACCTAAACCAACTGTTAAGGAGGGGAACCCACCATCTAGAATTTTATTTGTTGGTAACTTAGCCTTTGATACCACTCAAGAATTATTAGAAACACATTTCAGACACTGTGGTGAAATTATTAAGATAAGAATGGCCACTTTTGAAGACTCAGGCAAATGTAAGGGTTTTGCTTTCATAGATTTCAAGGACGCAGAAGGTCCGACTAAGGCTTTGGCTGACAAAAACTGTAAGAGAATGATGGGTAGACCATTGAGAATGGAATTTGGAGAAGATCGTTCACAAAGGAAGCCAAAACGTTTGCTTGACGACGGTGCTGTTAAGAATGATTACCCAGCAGAACAGCCTCAACAGGAACAGCCTCAACAGCGTGAATTTGACCCCAACAGAGGTTTCCAGCCTAAACAGAAAAAACAAAGAACTGTGCACCATGACAACGGCCAAAGACTTAAATCTTCCATTGCCTTGGCCACTGCTCAAAGAGCTTCTGCTGCTATTGTTAAATCGAGTGGGAAGAAAATCACTTTTGACTGAGCAATTTAACTAACTTGATTCGAACTAGTCTTTGTATAGATAATTTTTTGGCATACACCATTTTATAAAAGAAAGCAAATTGTACGTAAATAAAAGCACCATTTACTATGAAACTTGACGAAAAAGTTGCGTTTATACATGATGTAACGCCTTCAGAACTCGAATCAATGAAAAAGGCATGCGTTCAAGTTCAACAGTCCTCTTATAGCCCCTATTCAAATTTCAGAGTAGGTGCAGCTCTTCTTACTACAAAGGGTGAAATCATACCCGGTTGCAACGTTGAAAACGCCAGTTATCCAGCAGGGATTTGTGCAGAACGTACAGCTCTTACATCTGCCATTGCTTCTAACCATAGGAAGTTCAAAGCGATCATGATAATAGGCGATTCTCCAGAATGTATTTCGCCATGTGGAGTTTGCAGACAGATGCTTTTCGAGTTTGGTCATTATATCGATGATGTTAAAGGTGAGAAAAAACCTCTAATTGTATTCATGTTGGATAAATCAGGTGAAAAGATGGAAATTTCAGATATTAATAAATTGTTACCATTTGGATTCGGACCTGATAGTCTCCCTACACAACATTAGGCATGCAAACATTGATTATTTTTGTAAATGTTTGAAATTATAAATATTGTATACATAAAAAGGCATCGATAGCTTTGTGGGTTATTGTAAACGTCGTCAAAAAAAATGATAGTTCAGATATAAAATATTACTAGGTTCAACCAGTTAATATTAGCTTTATTACGGTCATCTGACTATTCCAGATACAATGGCCCCACTAACATCTTTATTCATGCCGCGGAAGCACTGCTTAGTTAGCGGTGTTTGGTCTTTTATCCAATCCTCGATGATCATTATTAGGTGGTTGCGGTGAATAATAATCAGAAATGTTGATACCATGAGGATTTTGATGTTGAACATGTGGTTGTTGTTGTACATGTGGTTGTTGGTTTATCATTTGCGATAAGTTCATATGGTTAGGCACTTGAACAGATATTTGTGATTGTGGTGGTTGTTGTGACTGCGGTTGTTGTTGATTGTACCATTGATCATACACCTGTGGAACCTTAGAAGACCAAATATCATTGGAATACCAGTTGTTAAAATTATACCCTGATAAATTCCCAACTGGGTTAACCTGTGTAACTTGTGGAGCATGTTGAGCCGGCGGCATATGTGCTTGAACATGCGACTGGGGTGCATTGACAATCATGTTAACCATACTATCCATTTCATAATCCTTATTAGAAACAGATTTTTGTAAATTCAAATTTAATGGCATTTTAATGGAATCTGGTAATTGTGAGTCAAATGTTGAAAATGATGACCCGGCATACCCTGTTCCCAAAGGTAAACTTTCCAATTTTGCCATTGGCTGTTTTGCCTTCTCCTGTTTAGACTTAGCTGTTGTTTTCCCATGGTTATTTGGTTTAGAATTCATTTTTGGTGATGGATCCTGTTTACCCTTAGATTTAGACTTGTTTTTCTTAGATTTGTTCTTGGAATTACCATTACTAGTTTTAGTGGTGGCAACTTTTTCACCTGCTGCAACAGGAGCAGTGGCAGTTTCAGAACTAGGATCAATTATTTCTGGTGCGACTACAACAACATCACTCAAAAATTTACCAGTTTTTTCATCCCAAACAGGTGGCTTAACATCATCATCTTGCAATTGGCTTTCACCAGTTGTATTTAAAATCTTTTTAATCATTGTACCAATAGAAATCAGTCTTAAAATGTTATCACTAGTTTTATTATTGGCGGCTTCATCTTCACTTTGGGGTTTGATTTCATCACCTTTAATAGAATAATTGGTTGCAACTTCACCAATTAATGCATTGACACCTTTTTGACCTCTAATGTACAATTTTTGATCGTCAAAATCATGTAACGTCCATCCAATAGGTTTGAATTCTCTAATTGTAATATCTTCCTTGAACAATCTCGTTCTAATAGGTAAAGAATCAAAATCACAATTCAAATTATTTAATCTCAAATAATCAGAAATCATATTACTAATTAATGCCAGATAATTCTTTGTCATATTGGGGAGAACCATTCTTGGCAATTGTCTAGAATCGAGCCAATTTAATAACAATCTTAAACTTGGTAAAAGCGAAGTTGAAAATGAAAGTGGGTCGTTGTTGATAATTAAATGATTTTCCCCTGTTAATATTAATGTTTTAAGGAACTCATTGCAATAAACAACAAAGAAATCTAAGAAATTTTGAATCAATGGTAAATTAACACTGAGTTCATCTTCAGGTGCTGTGATGAGAAATTCAAAATATGACATAAGAATAACCAATTGTTTAAAATAGAAGTCATTAAATATTTGTTTATGATAATCCAAACGTGACATCAGACTAAAGAATTCTGTTTTTATTTGTTTTAAAGTTGAAATTTTCCATGATTTATGATAAAGTGAACATGAAATAACTAAAAATTGAACTTTTAGCAGTTCCATTCTATCATTCTTAGTAATACCAGCACGGGGGAGTTTATTATAAAGAGTGAACTTCTTCCAGATGGGGCTTCCACTACCGTTATTATTTGAAGGCCCAACAATAACTTTGAGAAGATTACCATGAGCCATTTTATGTGGATGAGAGGTCAAAGAAGCTCTGGCAAAATTGTAAACAACGTTAAAAAGGTCGTTTTTATCCTTGTCAATAATGGCAATATGGTTATAAGGTTCACCCTGATTGGGGAGAACCAACAATGCTAATTTGTATAATTCGATGGATTTTGAATAGTTGTTAGATTTGTTGGCTGTTTTGGCACGAGTTTTTGCCATTCTTGCTGCCTGTGTCCTGTACCTGGACAGATCAGCAATGTATAGAACACACTTATGAACAACATGGACACGTTCCGTTTCATCCACCGTATTTTTATCCTCAGATAATGGTTCTGTCCGTAATTTGAGCTTGAGAGTTCGGGCAATGTGGGATACAGGAACAACATCTTCAAGCCCAGGCAATGTCTCCTCCAAAACACGAGCATAGACACGGAAAACATCACCCACTAAACGCACAAAACGGTCTAGTAAGGTACTATTTTGGCTGCTGTTTTGGTTGTTTTGGCTGCTCATACGCAGTTCACCCAACAGTGCAGCTACACTGGCGTGGTGCCGCTGCCAATCAGCCTCTATTTGCACAAGTGTCAAAACCATGAAAATGATACTGTTAGTAGAAACTACATCCAATCTGTGAAAATTATTTTGTGCTCTTCAGTAGTTTATATCAGTGTTTTTATTCAATTCTAAATGGCTGCTCCTTGTCGTTTCTTCCTCCAGGGGAGCTGCAAGTTTGGAAATCGTTGTAGAAATAGCCATGACACATCGCAAAATAACAGCAACAACGGGCCCTTTGGTGGTTCTGGGGCGTTTTCTTCCAACTCGGGAAATAATGGGCCTTTTGGGAACTCACTAGGGGCGTTTGGGAGCTCTAATAACTCTAATAACAATAGCAATCCATTTGGAGGGTCCACCGCATCTAATGGAATAGCTAACCCGTTTGGAAGCTCTGGGTTTGGAAACAGTGGCTTTGGAAATAGTGGTTTTGGTAGTTCAGGTTTTGGTAATGCAAATCCCTCTGCTACTTTTGGAAACAGTGGCTTTGGTAGTTCAGGCTTTGGAAATACATCTAATCAATTTGGAAATACAACAACATCTTTCAACTCGTCTAACACTACATCTGGTAATTCAGGTTTTGGAAATTCTTCCACTGCAAATACATCGTTTTTCCAGCAGTCCCAACAACAACAAAGTAATGCAAGTCCATTTGGCCAACAACAGCAACAGCAACAGCAACCACAACCACAAAACAATGCAAATCCATTTGGTCAGCAGCCACAAACACAGCAAAATCAATCTCCATTTTCATCGCAACCGCAATCGCAACCGCAATCGCAACCTCAAACACAACCTACATCTTTTACAACTCAAAACCCATTTCAAGTAAATTCACAACCTCAAATGCAGCCACAAACTACCCCTTCAGCAATATCTGGTGCTTATTCGGATTCTTTATCTGACGAAATTGTAGCAATTTACACCCAATCAAATTTCCAATTGGGTAAGGTACCTGATTTACCTCCAACTATTGCACTCATTTAGGTTTAATGTTCTCCCATTTGACCTAATCATATCTTAATTGACTTTTCTATATTACTTTTCTAATTATATATATACAACAATACAGCAAATAAACAGGTATATTTATACAACATATCTATTGGTTTAATCCGCCGCATCATATTAAACATCAATAGTTTTCAATGCATTCTTGAGAATGCCCATACTCCCCTGTGTTATCTCATAAACTTCCATAAATATTCCAATAAATCCCTTCATCATTTCTTCACTTGTAACTTCCCCTTTAGCAACTTTATCTAACTCTAATTCCATACTTCTTCTCATGAATGGTTTGGTAACACTAATTTTATCCAATCCAATTTTGTTAAATCCCACACTTAACCCATATCCTAATTGAGTTGGAAAAAGATATTCTACACCACCATTTTCATTTTTTAAATTCAGTTTTAAATCTTTACCCCATGGTATACTCTTCCTCTTAACTCTTCTAATGTAATTCCTTAAAATAATCTTTTCAATATGATCAGCAATAGTTGCATCAGTTCCAATACCATTCATGTCCATCAATGCAATCAATTCCGTTTCCTTCAAAGCTGGAGGTGGCGTTGTTTCCCCCATTTGAATCTTACCTTCTATAATATCGAACTCTTGTCCAACACTTATATCTGGCGGTAATTCATCTCCCCTAGGATTCCATTTTTTGTATGTATATATATCAAGGTAATTTGTTTCTAAAACTGTAACACCTTTAGTATGAAACAATTCATCACCCCATGTAACTGTTAAAGTCCTCTTGTGACCCTTAGCATCCATTGAACAATTGGCTAAAAATCTTCTAACGATAAATTCATAAACTTTTCTTTCTTTAACTTCCATTTCTTCAACATCAGAATATTTAACTGGATGAATAGGTGGATGTGCTTCATCATTATTTTTACCTCTTCTAGGTTGTCTAAATTTCCCGTTATTCAATAATTCAGTTGAATATTTACCCCAAATTGGTGAATCACATTGTTTTCTTATTAAACTCTTTAAATCCATCCCATTGGGAAAAGAATCTGTTTCTGTTCTTGGGTAACTAATAAGCCCCTTTTGGTATAATCCTTCTGCAATACTTAAAGTTTCCTTAGCACTGAACTTAAAATATTTACTGCAATCCTTTTGTAATTCAACAGTTGTTAATGGTAATGGGGCCCAATTACTAGTTGGATGATCCTTCAGTTCTTTGATCCGCACTTTTTTAAACCTGCAAATACTTTGATAAATTGCAACAACAACAAGTCGATCAAATACATTCCCTCTATCCCATATCACTTTTATATGTTTTCTTTTACACCTAAATTTCAAATTAATTGTATAATGATTTTCCTTTTGAAATTCTTTAATTCTATTAAATCGATCAATAACGAACCCCATAGTGGGGAATTGACAGTTACCGAATGATATCACTTCACCAATGGTTGTACGTAATGAGTTTGTTAATAATCTTGTTAATGCATACCCGATTCTAATATCTAATTCCATTCGACTTTTAACAGCCATGACTTCATTTTGATTTATACCACGGGGATAATTAGCCGCTTTCCAAACATGATTTCGTTCAATATGACTGAACTGAGCTCTTAACAGTTTCTCTTTTTTTTGTGTGAAACCTACAACACCTGAAATTTCAGCACCAATGAACTCACCCTCTCTATCAGCATCTGTCCAAACCATTAAATAATCATAATCTGAAAACTGTTGTAAGTTTTTCGCAACCCCATGCATTGCTTCATGAACTTCAAAATCAACAGGTGCATTAAACAATTCAAATGGGTCCCTTTTAAAACCCCAATCGTACCTTTCAGGAAAATGTAAATCTGTTAAATGCCCCCTAACACTAGTCATAACCACTTCACAATCTCTATGACCATTCTCAATCCATTTAAATCTAGCTTTGAAACGATAATTACGCGTAAACTTATCGTGTCGAGATGGGGTATTATTAGCCGTTCCATTTGATAAAATAAATGCCACTTCCTTTGCAATAGAGTTTTTCTCTGCAACACAAAGAACCCTTACCATTAGTAACTGTTCTTTATCTCCTTGTATTGGATTATAGATCCCGTTGCGACGCGTTTAGGTTAAATACAGATTTCAAAAAAAAAATACATACATAGTACACATTTTTCAATTTAACATTTGATCTTGGTAATGGCTTCTTGTCGTACGTTCTTACCGAAGACAAAGGCCAACTTAGTCCATTTTGATTTTACAAAAAATATACTACCGTATTCTACGGGGTCAAAAATCCAATCTCATATACTATCCAAGCATTTACAACATAAAAAAGCCCATGGGTCTAGATCAAGCTTAAACATCCCTAACGTGATTCTTTCATTTGAGTTCGAACCTGTTTACACTGGGGGTAAGAGGGAATCAAGCCATACGAAGGCTACCAAGCGACCTGACAATCTGAATGCACCCTTTGTTTTAACAGATAGAGGTGGACAAGTCACTTTTCATGGTCCTGGCCAATTAGTTGATTATTTCATTTGGGATTTGAACAATTGGGATGGTTTATCAAGTAGATGTTTTGTCAAAATTTTAGAAGATGCATGCGTTTCTACTGTTTCTAAAGAAGGTGTTTCTGGGGTTTGTAAAACCGAAGACACTGGCGTATGGGTTCAAAAAGATTTATCAATTGAAAAGATATGTAGTTTAGGTCTGAATATTAAAAGAAACATAACAAGTCACGGTATCAGTATTAACATCAATCCTAATTTGGATTATCTGAACAATCCCCAAATGATCATTTGCGGGCTAGAGGGGAAAAGGCAAACAAGCTTTGAAAATGAAAATGTTTCCTCCTCTATTGAAAACGTTAGTAAAACTTTAATAGAAGAACTTGTCAATGGGAATAGAGTTGTATTTGACAGTTTCAAATCATATCAACTATCAGGTCCACTAGATCAAACTTTATTGGATATTGATAAAATATTAGATGCACATAAATAGCAAAATAGTTATGAAAATATATAATTAACAGAAAGACCCCCAACAAGACCAATTGCAACACCCCAATATAAAAGAATGTAACTGGAATCAATTTCTGAAGGTTTTTTATCTAATTTACTATCATGAAACTTTGTATTGGCTTCATGGATTTGCTTTTCGGCAAGAACTTCTTCTTCTTTCTTAGCTTGCATTTCAAGTTGAAATTTCTGTTCTTCCCGTATTTTTGTTTCTCTTTTCAATTTTTCCTCAGTTGATTTAAGTTGTGCTAAAGCTTGTTCAAGTTCAATTTCCTTTTGGTTCAATTGAATTTGCAATGTCTTCATTTCTGGGCTTAATTTAGACCAAATTTCTCCCTGAGCATTAGCAGCTAAAGTATTGCTATAATTTTTGATAAATGTAGCCATAGATTGAAGTCGGAGTTGTTGTAATTGTTGATTTGATATTGTTTTAATCAATTCATCCAATGAATTGCCAGTGTTATCCACTAACATGTTTCCATTATCACCATTGGTTTTTTCTTTTGAAGTTTCATCCTCTAAAGAATCTAATAAATCCAATAAATTTAAACCTGAATTTTTACCATACTCTGAAATGCCCTCTTGTTCAAGTCCTTGATGACCAAACAATACTGCATCAATCCCACTTCCGTATAATTCTAATCTTTTCGCTCTAATAACACCTTCATCTTTTAAATTTTGTAATTGTCGATCATATGTAGCTAATGCAACAAAATCAATACTGCTAACAATACAACTGATTTTTCTATGTGCCAATTGGGATTCCAATGTTGTCCCCAAATCGATCCTATCACCTTGTTCAACTAAATAATCTTGTAAAGGTTCAAGACGTTTTTCGTTCAAATAAGTCCCATTGGAAGACTTCAAATCCCTTAAAAACAGCTGGCTATTATTAACAAAAAGCTCTGCATGATTTCTAGAAAGAACCCTAGAATCGAAAAACCCATCAGAGAGAGCTGTATGTGAATTTGAACTTGAATTATTACCATTTGTAGAAACCCCACGGGGGGCATTTTGACGTCCAATTTTGAGCGTTTCGGGTGAAACCGGCACCACTAAATACTTCAGCAAAGCATGCGGACTCTCAGCATCCGTTAGCCTCACACAAACTACGTTTCTTTCCAATTCCATATGAAACAACGAAATCACAACACATTCCCCAATTGGTGTATCAAAGAAATATTTCAAATCAATCCATCAATCCTCCACCTGTTCTTTTTTTGCAATTGCGTTTCTCCTATTCTCTCAATGGCAGACATCCCTGACCGCGCTCTCCGTGAACTCAACAGAATTATCCCCCACGATCACCCATTTCTCCAACCATTGGGGGTTTTAGAGGGCTATTTAGACTCCTTTTTAGCCCATCCTTTAGTCACTCCTATTAGGCCATACGTCCCTGCAATTGGTCGTCTGCTTATTGTTGCCACTTTCTACGAAGACTCTTGGAGAATTACTGGCCAATGGAAGGAACAGGTGTATTATTTGGCTACTTTTAGAAAAGTTTACGAATGGATCATCAGGGTGATCTTGTTCTCATTGATTGTTGGAATGTTAACATGTTCCACACTTGTTGTTTTACGTAAACAAGCGCTTATTGCTTCTACAGTACTTTCTATCATTGTTATTTTTCAAGGATTCTTATATGGTTTGGTCTTTGATTTCACATTTTTATTAAGAAACGTGTCAGTTATTGGTGGGTTATTATTGGCACTAAGTGATTCTTTAGTTATCGACAAGAGATCTTTAGGTATGGCTGGTGTTCCTATGATTGAGACGAAGGACTTCAATAAGAAATGGTTCTTATTAGCCGGTAGAATTATGTTGATTGTCCTGTTCTTCTCTTTCTCCTTACAACAAAAATTAACATTTTTCACATTCCCATTGGTATTCATTGGTACCATCTTATGTCTTTCCATTGCTATTGGGTACAAGACCAAATTGGCTGCTAGTGTTTTAACTTTCATTTTATGGGTTCACAATTGTTTAACTAACAACTACTGGACTTTCGGCATCAAGGATTCAAGGAGAGATTACTTAAGATACGAATTTTTCCAAACCTTGAGTATTGTTGGTGGTTTGTTATTGATTGCCAATACCGGTGCTGGTGAATTGAGTATCGATGAAAAGAAGAAGAAATACTAAGCACATTCACATTAAATAGCATATATGGCACATCCACATCGAAGTAGTAGAAGAAGAAATTAACATAAAATAAGTTGAAATAAACAAAAAAACAAACAAAGGGTGGTATTTCCATTTCATATATCATATCAAGTATTGTTTCATATTTTGTTTTGATTTTCAAATTACTTTGGTTTTTATTATACCTAATTGTTTAATGGTTAATTATATGTCATTAACTATCAATTTAAATAAATAAGTATGTATATACATATATTATGTAGATAAAAGGTTTCATTGTCGTATAATATTGTTATTTCATGGAGCATGAGAACGACCCGAACTTGATCTGTTATTTTTTGCTCATGTGTCATTCTGTATCGATATTAGATTTTATATATTTTATGTACATGAATTTAAACTAAACCATCAAGCTATATTCTATTAATCCATTGAATGGATTTTTCAACCTAAAATATCCTTAATATCACCCTTGGTACACCTTCTCATACCACTAACATCCATATCAACACCACCTCTACCTTTAGTTAAACTTCTCAGTTTACTCAAATATCCAACCATACCTCTTAATGGTGCTTCAGCTAAGATAACCATTTTTTGTAAACCATCATCGCTCTTCATGTATCTTAAGGTGTCATCCTTTGGAACGAAAGTTGAATTGACCAAATCTTCGCTTGATCCCAAATCTTCTTCACCATTTTCTTGACCACCAACAACAATTCCTTCAATTTGGGCATGTCTAGTACTAGTTAAATCTTGTGAAACGATACCAACATCCTTATTCAAAACGTAAACTTTAACCTTCATAATTGGTTCTAACAATGTACAATGATTATCATCCAAGGCTTGAATACCATTCAAAATCCCATTTCTAGTTAACTGGATCAACTCTGAAACAGAATTCAATTCATTTAATGGTGGTAAATCGAACTTTTCAATTTTAACAACAATAGAATTCAATGGTAATCTTGAAATTCTACCACCAATTTGTAATGCACCATTGGCACCAGAAATCATTGATTGAATAATCTTTTCATAGGACATAGAAATTGGCCATGTTTCTAAATCCAATGCCTTGACAATACTTTCAGGTGCAAAATCTTTGGAAAAAATAACATAATTATTTTCATCCAATTTATGGATTTCATTAGTATTGTAATCTGTATCGAATTCAAGAACTTCATCAACACTGGTTTCAAATGGAATTAATTTAACGCTGACCTTAAAATTACCATCTTCACTGATCTTTTCAACCAATTTAGTTGGTTCAGTTATAGTTTCCTTATATGTAACTCTAACATCACCAATTTCGGCATTGACCTTCATATCATTAACTAATCTATCTCTAGTAATTTCTAAATGTAATTCACCCATACCAGATAAAATTAATTGATTGCTTTCTTCATCAAAATGTAATTTCAAAGATGGATCTTCCTTCAGCATCATTTCTAAATGAGCCATCAATTTTCTCTTATCACCAACTGTATTTGGTTCAATTGAAACACTAAAGCATGGAGGTGGAATTTCAATAGGTAATAATTTCATATTCAATTCAGCAAAACTTAATTGGTTGACACTCTTACTCATAAAATTCCCAACAATGGTATCACCAGTTGAAATTTCATTAACACCAGTGATAACACCCATGTTACCAGATTCTAAATGTTTTACTTCAATAGGAGTCTCCCCATTCATAACCAAAAGTTTCCCAATCTTGATCTTTTCACCAGTAGTTGAATTAATCATAGTAGAAGATGCCATTAATTTCCCAGAATAAACTCTAACATAAGTCATTAAACCACGATTTGGGTGATTGACGACTTTAAAAGCTAAAGCAGATGTCAAGTTTTTATTGTTATTGACAATAATGGTATTAAGTTTAGAGTCAACCTTTGAAGTCAATTCAATTGGTACTGTGGTTTTTTTCTTTCTCTTTTCAATTGATTTAACAATAGGGGCAGGTTTATCCATTGGTGAGGGTAAATAATCTACAATAGAATCCATCAATGGTTGGACACCAATATTTCTAAAACTTGACCCACACATGATAGGAACAACTTCAGATCTAACAGTTGCTTTTCTCAATGATTTTTTTAACAAGTTGGATGGAACTAACAATGGATCGTCTAATTCTAAAAATGATTCAATCACTTCTTCATCAAATTCACCTAACAATTCAACTAAAGAAGCTCTAGCTTTTTCTGCTTCTTCATCTACACCTAATTCCTTTGGAGTATGAATTTTGATAGTTTTACCGTCAATATCATTTTCCAAATCCCAAATTAAGACTTTTTGGTTGATAACATCGACAACACCTTTGAAAACGCCATCTTTAAAGTAAGGAATGTTAACTAATGCAGCTTTAATTCTTAAAGAGCTTACAACTTCCAAAACTGTCCTACTGAACCCAGCACCATCTCTATCCATTTTATTCACATAAAGAATACTTGGTAATCTATTCCCCTGTTGCCAAACACGTTCAGTTTGTGGTTCGACACCAGCAACTGCATCTAAAACCAAAACAGCACCATCCACAACTCTTAAAGACCTCACAACTTCAAACGTGAAATCTGCATGCCCTGGGGTATCAACAACATTAATTTTACTTTGATTCCATGGGATCGTAACAGCGGCAGATTGAATTGTAACACCTCTTTCTCTTTCAGCAGGTAAAAAGTCTGTTACTGTGTCACCTTCATCAACATCCCCAATTCTCTTAGTAACACCAGAATAATAAAGTAAACGTTCAGTTGTAGTTGTCTTACCTGCATCAACATGAGCTATGATACCAATATTTCTGACTTTTGAAGCGGGTGTTTTCAGCAAAAAATCACCCGTATAATCTAAGGATGCACTAGTAGCAGCCTTTACCGTGGAATTCCATCGGATTAGCCTTCTGCTAACTACACCAAACATTAATGATTAATGTTAAGCCTTTGGATATTTGACATTTTTGAAATTTTTCACTTTTCACTGAACTTTTCTCTTTTTGACATCAACATTTGCCTATATGACTAAATTCGATATTAAGGCCACATATCTCCAGTTTCTTTCAGAAGATGAAGATATCACCATGCCAGTTGCTGCCATTGAGGCACTTCTTACTCTTTTAAAGGAAGAAGAACCATCAACTGCTAGTGAATTAATTTCACTTCTTTCTCAAGCAACTAATGAATTAAGATCATCTGTTCATAACTCTGTTTCATTATCCGCTGGTTGTGATTTGTTTACCAGATTTGTCTTGCGTAATACTCATTTATATTCAGATTGGGAAGCTTGTAAAACTCATTTGGTTGAAAATGGTCAATTGTTTTTAACTAGAGCTAAAGAATCTCGTGATATGATTGCTAAAATTGGGTTTCAATTTATTAAGGATGATGATACTATTCTTGTCCATTCTTATTCTCGTGTGGTTTTAGCTTTATTGGCTTATGCTAAATCTAAATTTGTCAGATTTAAAGTTTATGTTACTCAAGCATTACCATTTAATGATAATTCTACTAAAAATGGTGAAGATATGGCACAAGCTTTAAGAGATTTAGGTATTCCCACTTATTCTATTTATGATTCACAAATTGGTTTTGTTTTAAACAAGATTGATAAAGTTTTCATGGGTGCTGAAGGTGTTAGTGAATCAGGTGGTATTATAAACCATATGGGTTCTTATCAAATTGGTGTTCTTGCTCAAAATGCTAAGAAACCATTATACGTTGTTAGTGAAAGTCATAAGTTCGTTAGATTATTCCCACTTTCTCCTGATGATTTACCAAATGATAATATCGACATTGGTGATGGTTTCTTGAATACTTCTAGTGTTGATTTCACCCCACATCAATATATCACTGCATTAATTAGTGATTTGGGTGTCTTAACTCCATCAGCAGTTTCTGAAGAATTGATTAAAATGTGGTATGATTAAATTACTATTTGTTTACTTCTTTCAATAAAGTTAATAAGAAGTGGGTGGCCTCTTCTATCCTTATTATCGGAATATAATATATATATATGTATAAACATTATCGCTGTAATATGTATGTTTATTAATTACTTTATAATCACATTTTTTTTTTTAAATTTAATTATCATGTATAATAATGATTACCTTAACATTTATCATCATGATTTATTTTTCCTAATATATATAGTTAATCTGATCGTTTTCTGGTAGATACAGAAAACAAAGAAGTGGTTATTAATTTTAATTTGTGAAGCAATGGCCATTGGATAGATTTAATCATTATTAAATATTCATTAACTTTACTTTTTAACTCTTCCGAATTACCATCATTGTAAATGACATAATCACTTAGTTTCACTCTCTTATCTTGATTCATTTGAGAATTTATTCTATCAATTGCTAATTCTTCTGTCAGTTTATCATCTCGTAATAACAACCTTTTAATTTGTTCTTTTTGATCACTCAGTCCAATGACCAAAGTTTCATGGCAAACCCAATTTAATCCAGTTTCAAATAATAATGGGACATCCAATATAACTATCCTTTCACCCTGCCACCAAGCTGAAATTAACCTTGATAAAATTTCTTTAATAATAGCAGGATGAGTAATGGAATTCAACTTTTTCAACTTATCTGGATTAGCAAAGACAACAGCACCCAACTTTTTCCTGTCAATTGAGCCATCTTCAAGCACCAAATCAGGGATATCAATTGAAAATTCCTTAATCATTGATTCATAAGCTCTTCCTCCTGGCTGTGCAACTTCTCTTGCTACTGAATCTGCATCAATTATATAACAACCAGCTTCTGCCAATAACGTGCTCACGCTAGATTTCCCACAAGCTATCCCTCCAGTTAACCCAATAACTAGCATTTTAACTCACAACACTAAAGATAACTATGTAACTGTACACTAAGATTTTTTTTTTCCAGTACAGATATCATAGAAGCTTTTTATCATTTATGGATTTACTTAGTTGGTTGAAGGACAACCATAGTGATACATCAAAGGTTTCTTGTGTTAAAGATCCTGTTTTAGGTAACTGTCTTGAAAATTCCAAGCCGCTTTGTGAAGGGGAAATCATTTTATCCATTCCTGAAAAATGTCTAGTGAATTATCCTCAGATACTCCAATATATTTCAACATGTAATAGTCACGTTAATGAAGAGTTAAATATTTCACCCAATTTAGTTCCTTTTTTGTCAAATAGTCCCATCAATGATGTTTACGCTTCTTGGGATATGGATATAATTGGATCATTAAATTCAACACAAATGATCTCATTGTTCTTAACATTAGAGTCAAAGAAAATCAACAGCAGTTTTTATGCCCCATTTATCAACTCAATACCAAGAATAGAAGATTTTAGTAATTTACCCTTGTCCTGGTGTTTATCCACTCGTAAAGAAAATTGGAAATTATTACCACAATGGGGTCAAATACATCTTCGAAAACAACTTGATAATTTCGAATCTGATTATGCCACTGTTGTTGAAATTGTTCCATTAAATACCTTTTCAAAGCAAGATTATCTTCTTTCCTGGATATGGGTAAATACTAGATGTTTGTATGATAAACGAATTCCATTAAAATTAACGAAAATGAACTTTCATCAAAATGAAGATGTCAATGCATCATTAAATAACATAACAATGGTCCCCTTAATAGATTTTATTAACCATACAAATGAATCACCTAATTCTGAGCCATCAATAATGGATGATGGTGATAATGATGATAGTTTGTCTGGGTTTTCCATTAAAGCAATTAAACCAATAACAAATGATCATCTTTGGTTCTCTTATGGTGCACATGATTCGTTATTTTTATTATTAGAATATGGGTTTACACCAGTTGGTGGGACAAATTGGGATTACGTTGATGTTAAACATATAATAATCCCAATGATAAAATCTAAACCTAATTTACAAAATTGGTTAGAAAAATACCCATACCCCGTTGATGATTTAACAATTGATAACGATGGGAATATTTCATATTCAATGCAGATAGTTTTACTAGGTTTAATTTTATCTAAAGTTGATAATTTTGAAATATTGGATAAATTTATTTTAGGTGAAGATCCCCCTAAGGCTTATTTGAAAGCTATGGAAGATATAACAGGGAAAATCATTTCTAAAATTTATTCTGATTTTAATGAAAGAAAACTACAGGCGGAAAATTCGGGAGAAGATGGAATTGTTGAAGTTTTGAATTGTCAACTTATTGTCTTAAACAGAGCCAAAGAACAAAATTAATTTAAATTTGAAATATCAAACTTAAAACTTACAAACTGCCTATATAATTAGCATCGATGATGGTGGATAACCTAATAGTTTCACATTTTATAAATATTTTTGATTGAAAAAAAAACAAACACACGAAACAAAACATTATATACATAATTTATCTACAAGAATGATGGTTATACTTACCATCTAGAATTACGGTCACCACCTCTTCTGTCATTACCACCGTAACCACCTCTTCTATCATTACCACCGTAACCACCTCTTCTATCATTACCATAACCACCTCTGGAATTACCTCTGTCATTCCATGAGTTGTTTCTCTTAAAACCTCTATTGTTACCACCTCTGTTACCACCTCTGTTGTTGTTGTTGTTGGTTTGTCTTGGTCTAGCACCATTAAATTGGATAACATCTTCAACAGCGTCGAAATCAATGTGCATTTCTTGAGCGGCTCTGTAACTCATACCTAACTTTAATGGTTCATCCATTTCATCCTTTGGTTCACCTGCGAATTTCATGAACATTTCAGCGTTACCCCTAGCAAGAGCAGTCATGTTAAACTTGGCAATCTTTGGTGGAACATTTCTATAGTTACCTAAGAAACCGTAAATAGTATCGTGGATGTATTCTCTACCCATTCTTTGAGTAATAGTTTCAACAGTTTCAGTCATTTCTAAAAATTCAGGTTCTTCCTCATTTAATTCTTCAACTTCGAAAACGTTATTGTTCTTTTCTAAAGCACGAACAAATGGCATTTCATATTGGTTAGCAAAAAGAATGGCATCACCCTTAGAACCATTTCTACCAGTTCTACCAATCTTATGAGTATGTTGATCAATTTCTGAACATACACCAATTTGAATAACATGAGAAACGTTAGGGAAATCCATACCTCTAGCACCAATACCTGAAGCAACTAAAATACCTGAACGAGCAGCTCTGAATCTGTTTTGAGAGTTATCTCTTCTAGATTGAGAAAGTTTCCCATGGAAGGAAAAAACAGGGGTTCTAACTCTATTAGCATAAAGAGCCTTATCGATTAAAGTGGAGAAAAAGTCAACAGCAGAAGTAGTTGATAAGAAAACAATAGCCTTGAAATCCTTTTCTTGTTGAGATTTAGAAACCAATAATTCAACTGCACCAATATATGAATTAGCTAAACTTGAAGTCTTAACTAATCTTTGAGTAATGTTCTTATTAACTTCTTCAGTTTTAGAACCGGTAACATCAACGAAAGGGAAATCTTTACCAATGGCATTTTCAGCTAATTCGAAAACGTCTTCATTAATAGTGGCGGAGAAAAGCATGGTCTTTGGTCTAACACCTGGTTCTTCATTTTCTAATGGGACTCTAATATCATTTAATTCATCAATAATATCCTTAATATCTTGTTTGAAATTACCATTTAATAATTCATCAGCTTCATCAATGACGATATTTTTCAAATGGATAAATTTATTACGAAATTCAGGTTGATTACTTAACATATCCATGAATCTACCTGGGGAAGCAACAACTAATGGGGAAACTTTACCTGTTTTGAAATGGGATAAAATACCATTGTAAGAAGTTTGACCGATAACTAATGGAATAAGTGATTTTTTAACATCATCTCTTCTATTACTGTATTTTGGATTTCTTTTATAAGCATATCTATCCTTCTTGACGTTAGCATTGGTAAGAGAATTAGGTAAACAATCTTTTAAAACCTTTTCCAGTGATAATTGTGTTTGTAAAGCCAAATCTCTAGTTGGGGCAAAGACGACCGAATCGACGAATTTCCCTCTATCTTCGTTGTGTAAAACAGAGTTCATGATAGGAATACCAAAAGCGTAAGTTTTACCAGTCCCAGTTTTAGCACGCACGACAATACCATTTGGAGATTCAATGAATTCGTCAATACATTTATATTGAACAGGGGTTAAAGTAGGCCCAACGTTTTTTTGAAAGACAGACTTGAGACGTGGATGAAGCAAAGTTTCTTCGACAACTTCCGAAGTAATAACCTTAGTTGGTTGTGTGGACACAAACCTTGCGAATGAACGTAAATACATCACAACAGCTGTTGATAAAGAGTAAAATAGGATTTAAAAAAAAAAATATTTATATAAAAAATTTTTCACTATAGATGAAAATTGTAACAAGTGCAAGTGCGATAAAGCAATAAGATGGAAACTTATCAGATTGACTTGGGATTTGGAAACTGATATTGTTCAATGATAAAGTGAGAATAATTGCATTTATTAGATTTTTTTAACATTAAATGAACACCGTTTTGCCATTTTTTCACTCTTTACAGTATTTTCTATCAGTTTGAATTTTTCACAATTCACTTATTTTATCATTCAAATACCCCCCCCAAAAGGATCATTAGATGGCCTCTTTGTTTGAAGCCACAGGCGCCACGACACGTTTTCTGTTGTCGCTGCTTCCGAAGCGAACAGTTACCACGGTGCTTTTACCGCCACAGCTAGCAGAACCGTTTTTAGTGCACGATTCGCAGATCCTGTATCACAACAGAATGAACCCTCAGGACACGTTCACACGCTCAGAATCGTTTCCACTGCGTACTACTCCGCCTTTGAATACGCGATCGTTGGTTACTGGGAGAAGCACTATCCCAGGGTCATTGGAAGCTTTACAAGATGTTGTCTTTGTGAATCCATTGATATTTGCACCACAGATTTTCGCATCTAGTACTATTATCAACGTTTGGTCTATCAAATGTACACATGGTTTGGCAGTTAGCTCTGGTGATGATGGTTTAGGTGTCGATCATCTTTCAATGGGTGAAATTAGATTGACAAAAATTGGCTCAGAACCAACTCAACGTGATGTACCATATTTTGGTGTCGTTAGAGATATATTAACTACTCCTGAACTAAATTGTCAAATTGAATCGGAAAAAGAATCGTTGATTAATTTGGTTGAAGAAATCGTTGTTAAATCAATTAGTATCCTTAAACGTTATAGGAAAACCGTTTCTATTGATTTCGATTTATTCATTGATGAAATCATTAATCTTGTAGTTGAACAAGACCCAAGATTGAAACCATACATATCACATTCTAGACTTAGGGGTCTTGTAAATGATTCAACGTATGTTTCTAAAGATATTTTTTGGGTTCGATCCCAATTGTCCCATTTACGTTCTCTTTCTTCTACGAATACTGATCAAATTGATAATTTCTTATCCTCTATATAATGAATGCTATGACTAATGATGCTCTTTGTCTATATAAATTAAAATGCATATTTTTTTTATCCTTCTTCTTCTTTCGTTTATGTTACCTTCTTTCGTATCTTTGTGACATGTTGGTGTGGCCTAATGGTAACTTTGAAAATTCATTTCTTTCCTTTCTACGATATTCCATTAATTCACTACTTAATCTCGTGATTAAGGTTTTATTGTCTTCCCTTTCAACTTCCAATTCATGTTTAATACTTTCCATGTGTTCTAAAACTTGTAATAAATCATTATACCCAGAACATAAATCTAAGTATCTATCACGTAAAATGTCAAATGCTTTGTAAACATTTTCTGGCGCATCAACTGATGCTTGTGAATCTGTTTCTAAAGTTGAAACGTTCAATTGTAATTGTTCCATCTTTTTCAATCCAGTTTCCATCTGTTTCTTTAATTTTTCACTTGGTTTTCTACGTTGAATGTGCTTGCTGATTCTACCACTCTTTGAGGTCATTTTTTGCTGATTAGTTTTGCCAGTAATTCTATTTTCATCATTTGGTTCTACTAATAGCATTTTCTCCAATTCCATGTCTATATCTTGTTTACTCCAATTTAAAGATTCATTTCCATCGTTGTGCACATCATTGTAGATCATATCCAATGAAGGTGTTTTTGGCTGAGGGGTACTTTCCTCAGCTGAGGAAAAATCCGATAATTCAAGAATAGGTAAATCAAAATCAAGCCCTAGATGATCCATATCTAGACCACTACTCATCACCTTTAATTGTTTAATAAACACTTTTTATACTGAATTTGTATAGAACAGTACAAAATTTTTTTTTTTTTTTTTTTTAAAAAAAAAAAAAATTATATGTATACCATATTTGGGATCAATACCACAAGTAGGCTTTACATGGATCGCTCAGCATTAGTTGATTAAACGGCACTACGTGTTTACATGTCATTAAAATATTTTAAAAATAAAAGCTTTTATATTTTATTTTTCACTTTTATTTTTATTTTTGCAAATACGTCAATATAAAGCTAAAATTGTATATTACCAATCTAAACAAATCAATTATACACAAATAAGAATCACCTAACAGGCTATTCTATTAGACATTTATTTTAACTTTAAGGTGGTGTGACACTTACCACAGTATTGTCTGTCCTTCATGTTAGCCATAAAGATACCAGCACCACACTTTGGACATTCGTTTCTTAACTTAGTGACCTTACCTTCACCATCAACTTGGTAGTAGTTAAGGACAGCTAACTTAACAGACTTGTGCTTGTGTGGGATTCTCTTTGGGGTAGTGTAGACCTTCTTCTTTCTCTTCTTACCACCACCTCTTAATCTCAAAACTAAGTGAAGAGTGGATTCCTTTTGAATGTTGTAGTCAGATAAAGTTCTACCGTCTTCTAATTGCTTACCAGCAAAGATTAATCTTTGTTGGTCAGGTGGGATCCCTTCCTTGTCTTGGATCTTAGCCTTGACATTGTCAATAGTGTCAGAAGATTCAACTTCTAAGGTAATGGTCTTACCTGTAAGAGTCTTAACAAAAATTTGCATGGTTCGTCTGCAGGAGATTGCTTCGTTCTTACCTAAAGAAGGAGAAACATCAAATGAAAAATTCATTAATTGAAAAAAAATTGAAAAAAATTATATATTGAGTGTCTTTCAAAACCCTGTTGAAAAAAAAATCAAACCCTTTCCGCAAGCACGTGACTCAATAGTATTTCAATTATACCCCATATTAATATCTTGTTATTTGACTTATTCTCAAACAGCTCAACAATAAATATGGCAATATCATGATCAGTGTCCTCCTCATCTATTAAAAGCCAACCCAGTTTCTTCTTTCTCGTTATATTAACAATTTCTTTGATTTGAAATATACACCTTTCTTTCAACTCTTCAAGTTCATCTATATTGGCAGGAACCCATCTTGGTTTCAATCCCCATTTATTATTACCTGTATTTAATTCAGGGTATAGTGTATGTTTTAAAAAGGAAACCCCCTTAGCTATACTTTGCTCATTCAAATTCATTTCAAATAAATCATAAACTAAATTTGTTATTAATTTATTCATTAATGAAAATGAAAGCATAATTTGTAATGTCATAGTAATGATGACCCATATTATGGGAAAATTTCCTAATTGTGTAGTTAAATTTATTACTTTTAAAATTGGAATTAAATCCGAGTATTTTAATTGTGGTCTATTGTCGTGGTTCTTAAATGAAAGAAAATAATGCCACTTGTTGCTGCTCTTTTGTTTTTGTTGATTCTTTCTCTTAAAAGTCTTATCTGTATCTTTTGAAGCTTCTTCATTCTTATTATTCAATAAGCGTTTGCTCAGCTTATCAATTAAAACCCAAATTGCAAAATTATCCGAATATCCATCTACGATACTTTTCACGACAATTCCATCAAGTAACCCAACAATAAAATCCCTTTCTAATAAACTGTTCTTTTCTAATGGTGAATATTTATCTATTAGTTTCCCAATGATGATTCTAGAATATGCTTGTTCTCTATCAATTAATTTATTGTCATCTTTTGCCAATTGAAATGGATAAGTACACTCGCCTTCTACCCATTGGACTATAAAATCAGTTAAATCACGTAGGAAAACAAGAGTCCAATTATTCCCCATGTTTTGACAATCTCCACTTAACCCAAAGATAATCAAATCCACTGATTTCTTAATCTCTGTATTCAAATCATCCCTGCTACCCAATTCAAGAGAACCGTGCCAACTGCTCCACATGAAAGTGTTCAAAAGAAGATCAAGTAACGAGTTGATTTCGTTATCTAATTCCAATTCTGATTCCATGCTATCGGTCTTGTATACGACACTTTTCCCAGAAAAGTAATCTGTATTCACACTGTTCCAAACAATATTGTTGTTTCCTCTGGTGCTCTTCGCTCTTCTAATAGACACCCTCTGTGATTTCATTTTTTTGATCTATTGATTTGAAACAATTAAATCAGATAGGTAGGTGTAAACTGATTTTTCATTGTATTAGTAACTTTTTGCTTATTAAATATTAACAGGTATGTCTGAATTACCGCTTCCTACACAGCTTGATCATGCAGCTGCATTACGTCAGACGTCAGCAATGCAACAAGTGCAGATTCAGAAGGCCTCAAGGCCCCAATTCCGTTTTGAGCCGTTTCTTCAAAATGAATATGGATTGGGGATTTACCCCGATAGAGCCACTTGTGAATATTGGACAGCTTCAACTGCTGCCATAGGTTATGGTGCACATCATAAGCATTCAGAGGGGTCTTGTCCTATGGGGAAAGATTGCCCATTAAAGCATCCATCTAAGATTTTCAAAAACAAAATTGTTTGTAAATATTGGCTAAGAGGTTTATGTAAGATGGGTCCAAATTGTGATTTCCTTCATGAATATAACTTAAGTAAGATGCCGGAATGTGTGCATTATTCACAAACGGGTGTTTGTCAACAAGCTGGTGAATGCATATATTTACACATAGATGCTAAAACAAAAGTTGCTGAATGTCCTGATTATTTGGAAATTGGGTTTTGCCCTGATGGTCCAAACTGTACTAAGAGACATATTAGAAGGACTATGTGTGAAAGATATTTAGCAGGTTTTTGTCCTCTTGGACCTCAATGTGAAAATGCCCATCCAAAATTCAGTGTGGTGAGATCTAAAAACGGTAGATTTAGAATTCAAATAGATGAGGAGATCATTAAGAAGAGATTAGAAAAATTGGCTGCCGAGACAGCTGGTGGTGCATCAGCTGAATCCACTGAAGCGCCTATTCCTTCTGTTTAATAATAATAATTATTATTATATTAATAATACTATATAATCTATATACCATAATTTGCATACTAGTCATTAAAAAAGAAATCTTTCATTTAAGCTGTTTATCGTATGAAACTACTGTCGGAACTGATAGAAGGTCTGTTTTACCACATTATAATCGTTAAAAAAATACATTTACGTATAACTTTATAAATATAAAGCAACCCCCCCTTAAACCTTTACAGTGTTGATAGATCTTTGTAACTTTCTTAATTGTCTCATATCCGGGGCTTCAGTTATACATAATTCCTTTCTCAATTCATCAACGTCTTTTTCTAAAATTTCTTCCCACATGACGTTAATAAGACAAACGTTATTGTTTTCCATTTCAGTTGCACATTGTAAAGCCCATGGATAGTAAATGTCAAATAATCTTGTTCTTTCATCTCTCTTTTTGACAGTCCATGGGGAAAAAACAGCACCCATACCAGCAAATGGGACACCCATATTCAAATATTCAAACCATTTAACTGCAATTTCACCTTCCCTCCAAACAGGTAAATTCCCCAATGCATGAAGAAAATCATGCCCCTGTCTATAACGTTGGAAAACAAAGGCTAATTCTTCATCATCGATATATCTGACGTCAACTCTCGTATCAGGAGAAACATTATTTCTTAAACACCAATCATGATAAACACGACCAAATGAATTCTCTGGTAACTTTGATAATTTCTCCATTTCAAGTGATTCACTTGTAATATAAGGTCTCTCCTTGAGAATTCTCCTCCCAGTTTTATCATGAAGCATTTTTGATCTTAATTCGTTTAAAAATCCTAAAGTTGCTGTAGATTCACCCAATGCAACAATGTGGTTATTGTTTTCTGGGTGTAAAAGTGCACCCACTGCCGATCCTAAAAAGATCATTGCACGTTCATAACCGAATAATGGAACATGGCCAGGATATAATGGTTCGCCACGTTTTAACAATGATGGCAATTCACGGCGGCTGTGTTTATTAGGATCATCAGCTGTTTCTAAACTATCAGCTAGTGATATCTGTGGCTGCAAAGCTTTAAATGCAAGCGAAAATGGTACAAGATTGAAGTAAGATATAGATCTCTTTGTAATTGGATTTAACATCATCTGGAGAAAAAAGTGGTGTCAAAGTATACGAGTTGAATACTGTATATCTAATTTATTATTATCTATCAAAATTTGTATATGTTCGTATTAAAGTTCAGTTGGTATTATGACTGTTTCAATTACTAGATTGTGGTTTGTGGGCTTGCTTGTTTTTTTACCAGATACCGCTTCTTTATAGAATTTTCATTGAGTGAACATTGTGGTTTAAATGATTCCACAAATTAAATGACATTGATATTTTATTCTAGTATTATGAATAATTGTATATGTGTTTTCTATGAACATTTTATTTAATTTCAAATGCTTTTTTGATATTTTTTCAATAGAACTACTAAAAGATCTTGAATGAGCATATGAGCGTTATTTTTGTGTTTACACAAAGTAAAAAATATGAGCTTTGCGACGCGTTAAAACACAACTTTCTTTATCATTTATTATGGACTACGAGACTCTTTTGGCGACGTACGAACCCAAAGCGTACAAGGTCGAAACAATATATTTTAACAATGATTTTTATGCGAAAGAAGAGCTTGCTTTGATGGGTTTCGCATGGAATCCAACACAGGCAAAGAGGAATCAAGTTCAATGTAGTTATTGTAATATAAAGCTTAACATTCAAGAAGATATATCGAAACTTCATTTAAGTATACAGCAAAGTTGTCCCTTGGCAAATATATGGTATATAAGAGAGTTGGCACATGAAAAAGGCTGGAAGAACTTGGACCCTAATTTATCTAATCCAAAAAGTATCAAAATGGCAAGTCATAGAATGATGACATTTGAAATGTCTGAATCAAACAAAAAGAAGAAAAGATCCCCATATCAAAGCATTATGCAGAATAATTTAGCACCATCTCCCGATATGTTAGCTTCCAGGGGATTCTATTATAATCCAAATGTTTCAAATGATGATAGATGTACTTGTATGTATTGTGGTATTCATTTACAAAATTGGATAGATGATTCAGAAATATCCATTGACATTAGACATGCTCGTGGAAATGAACATTGCTGGTTTTTTACTTCACTTGAAGAATCGTCAAAATCAACAATTCCAGGACAAATATCATCAAATCAAAATCAATATACCCAAAATGTCGTCGTGGAATACCAAAATATAATCGATTCATACAATCCTAGAATTGTAAATGAAAAATCGATTAAGTTCCCATGTGATGATTATTTATCATATGCATCACAATTGTTTGTATGGGCACCAACGTCAACAGATAATTCTATCATCGAATGTTCAAAATGTGGTTATAAAATATCTCTTAATTCAGGTAAATTAGGTGACCATTATAAGGATAATCCTGAATGTCCCATTGCCATTTTGAACTTTGCATTGTTTGAATATAGATCAGAAAAAATATCATCATTTGATTATTGGTCAAACAATTCCATTTTTAAAGATCCCTGGTCACAGAAAGCATTAGATATAAGAAGATCCACATTCCCAAAAAATCATGAAAAGTGGACATCCAATGAGAATGCTCCATCAATTGAAGATTTAATTGAATATGGTTTTATTTATAATCCTGATAAAGATGACGATGATAAATGTGAATGCATGTACTGTTCAGAAACTCTATCTTCATGGGAAAAGGGTGATATTGATGAGATAATTGAAAGTCATTCTGATAATAATTGTTATATGACCAAAATGATAAAACTCAGACGTGATAAAGAAATTACAATTTCACAACTTAAACTTGAACCATATTCATCATGCGATGAAAGGCAACAAACTTTTGATAAGATAACAGAAGATGAAATCAAATTGGCTAACAAGGGATGGATATGTAAACCAACTGTTTCATCCCCTAGGAGGATTGAATGTTTTTACTGTCATTTTGCATCAGATAATCAAGAAAATGTACTAAAATCTCATTGCAGAACTTCTATAGATTGTCCATTTGCTATTATCGCATATGCAACTTCAAAAAATGGTTATGATACATCGAAATGGGAATTGGATGCTTATTTTAAAGATCCTGAGCAGTCAATTTCAATGAAGATTAGAAAATTAACATTCCCATCCAAAAGTGAATATTGGTGCACTAATAAATATGCTCCAACAATTGATATGCTTGTTAAACATGGATTTTATTACGCATCAAGAAATCCGGGGGATGATTGCGTTATATGTATGTATTGTGGTTTATCTGTTTGTTATTGGACAGAGGGTTCAGAAGATGAAATCATTAAAAAGCATATTAAACACTCACCTAATTGCTTCATTAATACCAGATCCACTCCAAATATTGGATATGATGTTACTATTGATGACGCTACTGTGATACATGCACCTAATGATAATAATGATGATGATGAAGTTCCTAACTTTGAAATTACAGATGTAAGTGATATCAATGGTTTAATAAAAATGCCTCCACCATCTGCTCCTAATCCTTATAAACCAATCAAATCTGATTTGAATTCTAATATCCAAGATAATAGTGTTTCTCAATTAAAATCTCCCCCAAATCAGTCACCTAATCGAATCATGTCAGGTTCGCGTTCTGATCCAATTGATCTGAGTATAGAGCCAAATATGAACGAAACGGAAACGGATATGGAAATTGTTGAAATCGATGATAATGATCCCGAAGATATTATTTCATCACCTAGTAAACCCGTTGAGTTACCAAATATTCCCGTGATTAAATCTGATATTTTGAATCCTATGTTCAGTGAATTAGATATAAGCCCTGAAGATAGGAGACCTAATACTTATTTGAAAAAGGTTCATAAGAAAACAATTGATATCCCACAAACTGTTGAGGATTTGCCATGTGCTTACAGTGATGATTTAGATTTGGGAACAGATGAACAACAAGGAATGTATGTTCCTGAAGATGATGATCATGTTGCCATTCAAGAAGAAGAAGGGGAAGAAGAAGGGGAAGAAGAAGGGGAAGAAGAAGGGGAAGAAGATGATGTTAAAGTTGACAAGAATTCATCTAATGGCTCTAGTACTAGTGTTCATGTAACTGTCAATGAAACTGGTGCATCAGTGGAAGAGTACCATGATATAACAACTGATTTTATTGTTCCTGATACAAACGATATGTTGGAATCAACAAAAGCTCAGGTAAACCCTGATGCAGAAATTTTACTCAAAGATGATATAAAAAAGATTGAAGATAAGTTGAATGAAAAGTTCGAAGCAAAGATGAAAATGATGAATGATATCATTAAATCACTACAGGCAGAAAAGTCACAATGGATTGAAAATTCAACTTTGAACCATAACGAATCGATTCTCAAGACTGATGAAAATGAGAAGAGGAAGATTAAGAAGAAGCTAGAAACATTGAATGATGGTAATACTGATTCCGCTTCAGTAGAGGAAGGTGATAATAAATTACAAACAAAAGAAGTTTCTCCAAAGAAATTGGTTTCAAATGTTAATGAAGAGGCTATTGATCCATCAGATACAGCAATTGTAGATAGCAAGAATGCATCAAGGATTAATAAGAAGGAGGTTAAGAAATTGAAGAAAATGAGAAAGCTGCTGAAAGCTCGCATTATTGCGGCACCCAAGACTGCATCAGAAGATCCTTTAAACACATCATTTGTTTCTGCTGAAAAGATGATGAAGAAGAAGGAAGAAAAGAAGGCCAAGAAGAAGGCCAAGAAGTTGAAGAAGTTGAAGAAGGACACTATATTTAGCCAAACTCAGACTCAGACTCAAACCCAAACCCAAACCCAAACCCAAACCCAAACTCAGACTCAAACTCCTACAGAAAAGGAAAATGAAGAAGGTGACATTTCAAAACCTAACATTGTTCTCCCAAGTTCTGAAATCAATCTTGTCGATGCAGAAATCCCTGGTAGCAATAACATGGTTACTCCTATGAATAGGCCAAACCCGAATTCAAATAGGACGGGAATGACTGAGCTCCCATTGTTAATTCAGGAGGAAGAACCAGAGGAAGAAGAATCACCAACGTTACAAAAATCACTTGGTAGGATTGTCAATGATTCACAAAAGAGTACCACTTTAGACATTAAGCATTCTAATAAAGGAGAATCACTCAATGATATGATGAAGTTATCACCAAGAAATGACAACAGTGTTATGAAAAATTCCAGTCCAGTTGTCATGGTTACTAAACCTTTTGATGATGAAGGGTTCAGTGGGGAGTTCATTGGTTTTGAACAAAGTACTCCACATGCCAAGAAGGTGGTTTCTGTTGAACGCTCACCTTCTGTTGTTGAAGAGTTATTATTTCCCAGTGATCCTGATTTGTGTAGGAAGTTCAATGATGTTTCAGAAGAAGAGTTACACTTAACTGTTGCTGAATGGATGGCGTTACAGAAGACAAAAGCTGTTGAAGAAGTTCGTAGACGTGCCTATGTGATTCGCCAAAAAATAATTGAGGATGCCATGGTACAGCGTAGGAGGTTGGAAGTGCTTACTGAGTTGGTTGATTGATTGAGTGATATTTTTATAGCATTTAACGCGATTGTGTGTTTATATTTAATTCAAACGTGTTGCTGAGCGAATGAGCATCTTTCAAAGGCGAACAAGAAAAAAAAAATATTAGTAAAACGATAAATGATAATCCAAGATTAACGTCCTTTTCATATCGAACGCATGTCTGAATCCACGAGTAGATCGACCTCGCCGGATGTCAATTTTATGAGCGACACAGAGTTGAACTTGTTGCGAATGCGTGCTAAAACAGCCCCTGGGACGCCAATTACTTCCACGTTTTTTCCGGAACACAATCCGTACAAGGGATCGAAACAGCCACAGATCGGTATTCTCCCACCTGAAATCCTAGCCATGGTATTTTCCCATGTTACTTCTAAACATGACATGTTTTCTGTGATGCTTACGTGCAAATACTGGGCGAGTATTGTGATTGATACAATTTGGTTTCGACCAGGAATAAATAACAAAAAATCACTATTAAAAGTGGCAGAGGTGATGCAACTGGATAGAGAAACTACACATTGGGATTACCGAAAGTTTATCAAGAGGTTAAATCTTTCACTGGTTCCACATTATATCACTGATGATTTGTTGAAACTTTTTGTGGGGTCAACAAATTTAGAAAGGATCACACTTGTCAATTGTACAAAGGTAACACATGGGACGATTGTTGAATTACTCGAAGGTTGTTCCAGGCTTCAGTCAATTGACTTAACCGGGGTTAAAGATATCAATGATGACATATACCTTCAATTAGCAAGTCAATGTAAGAGATTACAAGGTTTATATGCCCCAGGGTCACATAATGTTAGTGGTAATGCTGTTCTGAAACTGATAAACAGCTGCTCACAATTGAAAAGAATTAAATTAAGTGATTGTGCAGATATAAATGATGAGATCGTTCATTCATTAGTTGTTAATTGTCCATATTTAGTTGAATTAGATTTACATGGATGTGAATTAGTTACTAATAAGGGACTTTATGAAATCTTTCTTAATTTAGATTCATTGAAGGAATTTAAAGTTTCAAGGAATAGTAATATCAATTGGAGATGTTTTGAAACACCCACTGGATCAATTATGTCATTGGATAAATTAAGAGTTTTAGATTTTACTCAATGCCCAAATATTACTGATAATGCAGTTGAAAAATTGGTTAATTTAGCACCTAAATTAAGAAATGTTGTATTATCAAAATGTTCATCAATTACTGATCAATCATTAAAATCCCTTGCTTTATTAAATAAGAATCTTCATTATATTCATTTAGGGCATTGTAGTAATATAACAGATGAAGGTGCTAAAATTTTGATAAGGTCATGTAATAGATTACAATATATTGATTTTGCATGTTGTAATCAATTAACAAATGCAACAGTTATGGAACTGTCATCACTGCCAAAATTAAGAAGAATTGGATTAGTTAAATGTTCACAAATTACAGATGTTGGGATATTATCATTAGCAGAGAATAGAACTTTGAAAGATTCACTTGAAAGAATTCATTTAAGTTATTGTATTCATTTGACCATTTTCCCAATTTATAAATTATTAAAGGCATGCCCTAAATTGACTCATATATCATTAACTGGGATTTCACAATTTTTAAGACCTGATATAACAAAATATTGTAGGGACCCACCTAGTGAATTTAATCAACATCAAAAAACCATATTTTGTGTTTTTTCAGGTGATGGTGTTAATGATTTAAGGCGTCATTTAGCTGAATTGGTTGAAACTACACATGAAGAAGATAGAGAATCACTGGAATTGGCACAGATTATTAGAGGTGTTAGTGAAGTTGTTGTTGCCCCACCTTCTTATGATACATTACAAAATAGTGCATCAAGGAATAGATTTGTTACATTTAGTAGACAGGCACGTGATTTCTTAAATGATTATAATTTAGAAGAAGTACAAATTGGAGAGGAGGATATTGAATTATTTTTAAGATGTGTTTTTGGGGGGATCCCAACTAGTCATACACCAATAATTCAACGATTTTTCCAATTAATGCATGATAGACCAGTACAAAGAAGGAGAAGGGAAGTTATTAGAGAAGAACAAGCAGCAGCTTCTATTAATGGGAGAGAGTCTAGGGCATTTGAAAATACAGCAAGAGATTTTAATCAATTTGATATTTTAGGGGATTATACTACAATGGGTGGTGAGAATAATTTAGTACCACCACAGATGGTTTTAGATATGATCAATAATACCCAAGGATCAGATTTTAACCGTCGATTGATTAACATTTCAAGGGAAATTGGATTTGATGTTGGGGATAGGAATAGGCCAGCAGGTTTTAGTGATGCATTGTTTTCTTTCCTAATTCACTGTTCTACTATGGAAAATGGGCAAATTAACCAAATGGAATTGTCACGCCGTGTGATGCAGGCAAATCTATTTCTAAGAATCAGTGAGTATTTGAATCAAAGGGATCCCAATTACGAGGCGCCTAATTTGATTCCACCTGCGCGTGTTGACGCTGAGGGGGATGTTGTTATGGGGCAATGATATATATATATATATATATATTTATTGTAGCTGACTGATATTTTGCTGAGCGGATGAGCGTTTCGGATGTTTCCCTATTTGGAAAATTTGCATTAATCTATAATTTTTTTTTTTTGTACGGAGTTCAAATCGGGTAAATTTTACGCAAGACAAGAGTCATCAGTGTATTTTAAAGACTGTTGTTTCTTTAGGTGGTAAAATGGAAGACAACACGTCTAGTTTAGAGTCCTACGCTGTGGACACAGCTTCATTGAATTGTGTGCTACGAACAGACACCGAAATAGAAAGAATAGCCTCACGGCTTGAACGTGTGTTAACACGAACAAGTACTATTATCCAGGATATAAAACAAGACAATAAAGAAGCTCGTGAGCAGGGGAAACTGGTGGGGGATCCCCTAGACACATTTTCAGTCCATTCTGTGCAAGAACACGATAGCACAGAGGATGAAATCAAAAGTGAAATTCAGGAAGAACAAGAACATGTGGAAGAAGAAGACGATGGTGTAACTAACATCCACGACATTATAAACAAACCACCAGATGGTGGGTTTTGGGCTTGGTCCACTGCTGTGGCTGTTATGTTGGTCAATGCGTTTTCTTGGGGGGCTAATTCTGCCTTTGGGGTTTATCTTAATTACTATGTTAACCATAATTATTTCCCTGGGGCTAATATGGAAGAATATGTTTTGATTGGGGGGCTTGTTTTAGGGTTTTCCTTTATGATTTGTACACTTTCAAATACCCTAATTCAAAGATGGAATTATAAGATAATCATGACAATTGGTACGGCTATCATCTTTTTATCACTTTGGTTAGCTTCTATTGCTAGTACAATTACCCAATTAATTATTTTTCAAGGGTTTTTACTTTCAATTGGGTACGGTTTAGCAGCAGGTGCCTGTTTCGTTATTATCCCAATGTGGTTTTTGAAAAATAGATCTGTTGCTCAGGGTATTGCCGCATCAGGTGCTGGTTTAGGTGGTATCGTTTTTGCTAGACCTGTTCAAGTCATGATTGAAAATATCAAGGAACCAATGGGTGTTAAATGGGCTTTACGTATGCAAGCTTGTGTTTGTGGATTTATGCTTATGGTTGCTATTGCAATGATGAGAATTTGTCGTCCTTTAATTGATCCTAAATTAGGTACAAAGGAAAGACCAATGTATAAAGAAATCACAGCATTTTTATTCAGGTGGGATTTATATATACAACCTCCAATGTTAAGTTTAATCTTTTGGAATATGATTTATGGTGTCAGTTATACAATTTTGTTATTTTCATTTTCATCTTATGCAACAGCTGTTGGGCTTAAATATTCACAAGGTTCGGATGTTACAACTGTTCAATCAGTTGCTCAATTGGTTGGAAGACCACTGTTAGGTTTAATTTCTGATAGAGTTGGGAGAATCAATTCAACAATTATATTCACTACTATATTATCAATTTTAGTTTTAGCCTGGTGGATTTTTATTAGAAGTTATGCTGAATTGATAGTGTTTGGTTTCATTGCAGGGTTCATTATGGGGATTAATTGGGTTAATTTTGGTCCTATGATTGCTGATTATTGTGGGGGTGGGACTAAAGATTCTATGCATGCCATGTCAATGATTACATTCTCTGGTGGTATTCCTTTAGTTGTTGCAGAATTGATTGGTTTGGAGTTGAAGAAAAATTATATGCAAAAACCTTTCTTATATTGTCAAATCTTAGTTGGGGTAGCAGGTTTAGTTTCAGCTGTTGTTTTACTACCATTGAGAGAATGGAAAGTCAGGAGAATTCTATCATCAAGGCTTAAAAAATTAGAGGGGAAGGATGAAAGGTTAGAGAAATTGTTAGCAAATGGAGTCAAGGCATATCTCATCCGTTGTGTTTACCCTATTTGTGTTTAACAATGAGTTCTTAATCTTATAATACTATTATTTCCAGTCAATTATTATTTCCACTTTTTTTATATATAAACTTTATAAAGCAATTAATTAATATATGTTAATCATTATTGAATGTGGCTGTATGTCACTTGTGTCTTTTAATCATGAAGTGAAGCAATTTTATATATATACTTTTAAAAAGACATTATAAATTTCATCTGAAAAAATTCTGATACTGCTTTATCCTATCTAGTAATTGTTCTCATTTATTATGCCATTCATATGTCAGACTTGTAAGATCCCTTTAGTGGTTGATGAGTCACTGCAAGAGCTTTCAAATGCACAGAAAAATCTATTGGCTTATGGGGGGAAAAACAACAGCAACATGGCACAGCAACAACAACAACCAGTTTCAGAGGAACTTTACAACGAATACCCTACTATACCAAACGACAGGAAACAAATGTTCAATAAGGTTGTGAAATCCAATTTGAGCGATAAGTCGTTCATTGTTTTAGACAATCACTCACAATCGCAATCACAATTACAATCACAGCCACAACCTCAAGCTATTGGTGATGTTCTTTCAGGAAGATTGGATTCTTTGGATAAGATATTCAACATCATCTCATCGCGATACGAAATTGATTACCCAGTGTGTTCTGATTGTGCCAACATTATCATGGATCAATTGAAGCAAAAGCTGCAAACTTTAGAAAATGAAAATGATATTTATTCCCAATTCCTTAAAAGGTTAACAGCTCAGCGAGATCCGAATGAAGATGAAGTTAAATCTACATTGGATGAATTGAATACATTGAAATTACGTGAAACTGAAGTTTTATCTTTATTAAAAGAGGAAGAAAAAATAAATAAAGATTTAGTTAACCAATTAAATGAAATGGAAAAGAAGTTGGATAATTTAAGATCAAAAGAAGAACAATGTTGTATTCAAAAGAACAATTATGAATTAGCAATTACATCTTATATTGATAAATTAGAAGCATCTAAGGCCAAATATAATTTTAACAATGATTTATTGGATTCATTAAGAAACATTAATGTTTTCGATTCATTATTTGATATTTCATACAATGGTTCATTCGGTACAATAAATGGTTTAAGATTGGGTTCATTACCTGATGATAATGTTGCTTGGCATGAAATAAATGCAGCCTTAGGTCAGATCATCCTCCTCTTAGCTACTTGTTTGAAAATTCTCAAATTAAATCTTGATGATTATAAACTTATACCCATGGGATCAACATCTAGAATTGAATATTATCAAAAGGATGAAACTAGTGATCAGATGATTAAAACAGAACTAAAGTTATTCACCAACGGGGAGTTTTCAATTGGTGGGTTTCTCAAACATAACAACCTTGATCGTGGGATGGCATGTTTAGTAAATGTTATCAAGCTAATTTCGATTCATTTGACCAAATTGGACCCAAGAAATATTATTCCCTATCCCATTGAAAACGATTGCATTTCGGGTATTTCTATCAGACCGTCGAACAGGTCCAAGTGGGAGACTTGGACTTCAGCCTGTAAGTTTCTATTAGTGGATGTCAATTGGATCAAGTCGTTTTGTGTGGCGCAGTATCTCAATAACGAAAATGCGGCGCAGCATCAATTGTGAAAAATTACCCTTTATAGCTTAATTACTAAGAAAAAAAAAATACGTGTATATCATATCTATACAGTTCTTATTTAATTTATACCATGAACAGTTGTATAGTGTTCAAAGACGATGTACAGTCGTCTTTTGACAGCAAAAAGTTGCGAAATTCCTTAATGGAGCTGTCACAGGGTTTGAAAATAACACTTTTAGACATTGATTACGTTATCACCCAAATTGAAATGGGTTTACCAGAACGTATTACTATAGATGAATTGGTTGAATTAATGGCAGAAATGTTGGCTTCTATGACAACAAGATACTATCAATACTCGAATTTGGCTGCCATGATATTACAAAGGCATTTAAGAAACAAATTACCTTGTAAATTTTCCGAAAATGCAAAGATTTTACATGAATTTATAAAAGATGGTTCTGATAAGAAATTAATCAATGAAAAAGTAATGAATATTATTAATGATAATAAAGATTGTATTGATTGTGAAATTTCTCATGAAAGAGATGATCTTATAGATTATTTTGGGTTTAGAACATTAGAAAAATCTTATTTATTAAAAACTGATAAAGGTGTTCATGAAACACCTCAATTTTTATTCATGAGAGTTGCCATAGGTATCCATTTAGAAGATTTAGAATCTGCTTTTGAAACTTATCATTTAATGTCTAAAAAATTCTTTATTCATGCTTCTCCTACTTTGTTCAATTCTGGTACTGATTTTTCCAATTTATCCTCATGTTTCTTGTTGGCCATGAATGATGATTCAATTGATGGTATTTTTAAAACAGTTCATGAATGTGCAATGATATCAAAGGCTTCTGGTGGTATTGGATTACATGTTTCTAATATAAGAGCAAATGGGACTTATATTTCAGGCACAAATGGGACATCATCTGGTTTAGTTCCAATGTTAAGAGTGTTCAATAACACTGCTAAATATGTTGATCAAGGTGGAAATAAACGCCCAGGTGCTTTTTGTATGTATTTGGAACCATGGCATGCAGATATTTTTGATTTTCTTGAATTAAGGAAAAATCATGGTAAGGAAGAATTAAGAGCAAGAGATTTATTTTATGCACTTTGGATTCCTGATTTATTCATGCAAAAAGTTGAATCAAATGATGATTGGTATTTATTTTCACCTAATCAAGCCCCTGGGTTAATGGATGTTTATAGTGATGAATTCAATGAACTTTATGGATCATATGTTAAGAAGGGCTCATTTCTCAAAAAAATAAAGGCTAGACAATTATGGAAAGCAATATTAGTAAGTCAAACAGAAACTGGGAATCCATTCTTGCTTTATAAGGATTCTTGTAATCAAAAATCAAATCAAAAAAATTTAGGAACAATTAAAAGTTCAAATTTATGCTGTGAAATTGTTCAATATTCTTCACCTGATGAGATTGCTGTTTGTAATTTAGCATCTATTGCACTTCCAAGTTTTGTTAAGGAAGATGATAATACTTATGATTTCCAAAAACTTCATCATATTTCCAAAATCGTCATTAAAAATTTAAACAAAGTTATTGACATTGGTGATTATCCACTTGAAAAGTGTAGGAAAAGCAATATGAAAAATAGACCATTAGGTTTGGGTGTTCAGGGTTTGGCAGATGTATTTTTTAAAATGAAAATGGCTTTTGGTTCACCTGAGTCACGTGAGTTAAATATTATGATTTTTGAAACTATTTATCATGCTTCATTAGAAGCATCTATGGAATTAGCTATAATAAATGGACCATATGAATCATTTGAAGGATCACCCATGTCAAAGGGACAATTTCAATTTGATTTATGGAATGTAAAACCAAGCTCATTATGGGATTGGGATGAATTGAAGATGAAAATTTCACAACATGGTGTACGTAATTCACTTTTAGTTGCACTTATGCCTACAGCTTCAACATCACAAATTTTAGGATTTAATGAATGTTTTGAGCCAATTACATCAAATATTTATTCAAGAAGAGTTTTATCCGGTGATCATCAAGTTGTTAATAAATATCTAATTGATGATTTAGTTAAACTTGGATTGTGGAATAAAGATTTAAAAGAACAAATTATTTATTATGATGGTTCAATTCAAAATATTGATTCAATTCCGCAAGATTTAAAAGAGATATATAAAACAGTTTGGGAAATAAAACAAAGAGTAATAATTGACATGGCTGCTGATCGTGCACCATTCATTGATCAATCACAGAGTATGAATTTGTTCATGGAAGATGTTTCATATGGTAAATTAACTAGTATGCATTTTTATGCCTGGAAAAGGGGGCTTAAAACAGGTATTTATTATTTAAGAACAAAGGCTGCTTCTCAAGCTATTAAATTTAGTATTTCAAATATTAATTTAAACCCTGTAAAGAGAAAGTTGATTGAAAACTTAGAGGAATTATCAAGTTCAAATAAGAAAAGAGATATGTCTTCTGGGGATGTTTCAGAAAGGGAAGGTTCTGGTAGTGAAACTGATGATTCTTTCAATATTTTTGATAAGAAAATTATTTCTTGTAATTTAGATGAACCAGAAGGTTGTGAATCGTGTTCTGCATAAGAGCAACAACGTGTATTTGTATATAATTGTAAATAAATAAATAAAATATAAACTTGTACAATAAACTTAATCAATAACAAAAAAACGCTAATTTAATTTCAATCTGAACACAATATCACCTCTGTCATCACCAGGTCTAATAGGAACTTGTTGGAATTTTCTTGGTGAAGTTTCAGCTGACCATTTTGATTTTCCGCCAAAACTTAAATACCCCTTTTCTTTATCATAATTGAATTGCATAGGTTTGATTAAATGACCACAAATAAAAGTTTCATCATCCCCTACTTTACAATAACCTTTGGATGATTTTATATTGTAACCACCAAATGGTGCCTTTATTAAATGGAATGTAGCACATTGTCCTGATGTGTACCAATGACCATTGGAGATGAGGCAACCTTTATGACCTTCTGGTTTTAAAAACCCATTTAGTACCCCTCCTGTTGGTTTAGAAGGATCATCATTTGTATTTGTAGGTGTTGGTGGTTCAAATCCTTTCTTTGGGATCCATTTAATGCCATTTTGTGGACATCTGGAATTCAATAAAGCTGGAATTGGTTGATAGCTACCTTCAATAATAGACCCTTGAAGATGATGGAAGTACCAAACTTCTTGCAGTGCATTAAATCTATTACATTTAATGAAAACCGGTTGTCCAAAATGGGCGCTTAAAGTCTCTTCAATTTGATCTCTTGAATAAGTTTGTTCTAATGATGGGACAATCCCATTTTCAGATAACCATTGAGCAGTTGGTAAACCTTCAAATAAAGAAAC
This sequence comes from Saturnispora sanitii, assembly GCA_030563185.1. NCBI lineage: Eukaryota > Fungi > Ascomycota > Pichiomycetes > Pichiales > Pichiaceae > Saturnispora > Saturnispora sanitii. The sequence continues at coordinate 35,645 of JAKUBF010000038.1, read as the reverse complement.
TGATCTCTTGAAGAAATCAACAACATTTTGATTTTTAACATACCCTTGAGGATTGTAACATGAAGGTTTAATTGTACTTAAACAAGTACCATGTTTATTAAATTCATGAACCCATAATTGATCATCATTTCCATTGAAATTCTTCCAGAATCTTTGCATTTTACCCAATAGTTCATTCTCTTTGAAATCTTTCAAAATGTCACTAACACTATCAATTTCCATTGAATGATCGCAAAATTGGTCAAAATCCCCATCACATCTGTCGGGCCAAAGACCATGAAGAGTAAACATATCATCTGGTCCAATAGGTGGGTAATAATCCCAGAATTGTGTTTGTAAAAGAACACCACCGGGGTATTCAAAACAACAGGAATTCTCAACAACTGTGTCGTTGGAACAAGATAATGGTAAATCAATAGGGCAATGTTGGATTTCTGATTTTTCAATTTCGTTAAATGGGTATTGCCAACCCATTGGAATAGTATATGCAAAAGTAGGTGTTAAAAGGGCAATATTCTGCCATAATATGTTGGTTTTCATTTGTAATTGATAAGGAATAAACGATTGTCGATAAAGTTTATTTTTTTTCCGTTATCAATTGTGGCATAACATGCTCAGCACAACTTTTTTCAGATTTTGTTTATAATTTATACGCTGATGTATTTATTTATTTATTTATCTAGAATGTGTACAATTACTTTACTTACTCATCATCAGATTCTTCGTCAGATTTATCTTCTAAAATGATGTCTTCGTCGTCAGATTCAACACCCTTAGCCTTCTTTTCTGCTTCTTCTCTGGCTTCTTCTTCTAAGGATTCTCTCATCAACTTTTGTTGTTCTTCCTTAACATGTCTGTTAGCGGCAACGTAAGCACCTAATGGTGTCTTTTCCCAATCTAAGTCTTGTAAAAACTTGGCAACTTCAATCTTATTCTTTGGACCATATTCAATAGTTGATCTCTTTTGTTCGATGAATTTAGCATTAGCAGTTAATTTTTCAACCAGGATACTTAATTGTTTATTGAATCTTGGGTTCTTGGATTTCTTTAAGTATCTTCTAAGGAAAATTAATGGCGGGGTAGTCAATTCTGGGAAAGCAACGGATTTACAATAAAGAACGAAATATTCACTGATTAATTCAATAATTTGTTCACATATCCCATCAACGAAAACCTTTGTATTTAAATATTGTTTAGTGACCTTAATTTCAACATCAAAATCAATAGCTGGTAATTGTTCAATTTTTGGTCTTCTAGAAAATTGATTAGAATTCAAAACTTCACTAATCATTGGGAATAATGGAATGAAAACACCAGTATTTTGTGATAATCTAATCATAGATCTAATAAAATAGAATCTTAATGGGAAGAATTGAGCAGTTGGGATTAATCTAAGAGCACCAATAGTAACTTGAACTAATGGATAAATCAATTGTTTTAATGGATTTTCTGTACCCTTCTTTAATTGTAATTCCTTTTCAGAGTTACATTGAGATGAAATGACTCTTGACCAAAAATCTAATGAGTGACAAAATTGCCAATTGTAAATTGATTTATATGAATCTTTGGTTGGTTGATTAACAATATTTCTTAAATGAATTGCTAATTGTCTAACAAATTCAAAACCAACTTGATAACCTAAAGTTGGATTAAGACCAAATAATTCAGCAGCAGAATTCTTTTGGAAATTAATCAATGGTAAAGTATGAGCATTGGTGTTTCTACAATGTTTAACCAATGAAGAGTATGATGCCTTTAAGATGGTTTCTAAGACAGCTTTTGGGTATTCCTTACAGGCATTATTCATGAAAGCGTAGGCTGAAATTTGAGTTTCCAACTTCTTAGCACCAGACCAAATGTTAACAACACCATTGATAACCTTCTTAACGATCTTTCTCATTGAAATTAAATATGGTAATAATTCTTGAACAGATTGTAAAACTAAAGAAGTAGTTTCAGTGTTTGAAATATCAGAAAGTAAAACAAGTAATGATGCAGAATGGGATTTAATTAATTGTGTCATACTTGAAATATTTTTAGCATTACCATTGATATTTCTAATACCATTTGATGAAACTTTGTATGGGGTTAATTTTTGAATAGCTAATGGGAGTTTTTGTAAAACAATTATCATTAAATGATTAAAAACCTTTTCTTCGGTAACAGCATATTTAAAATCTTCATCTTCTGGATGTAATGCAGCTTTAAAAGCTAAAATTACAGTTTTCAAAACATTTAATGATGGTTTTTCAGCGTTTAAACCTTCAGACCAACGTTTTATTAATTTCATGTCGACTGTTATTCTTTGAACTGTAGATTCTTCCTTCTTTGGAGCTGATTCATCTTCGGATTCTTCTTCTTCACTCATGGCATCTAATGGATTTATAGGCTTGAAATCTAATAAATCTTTATCGTTTTTCTTCAAATAGCTGTAAAATTCAGGATCCTTTTCTTTCAAGGCATCCATATCAATATCATCATCTTCTTCTGAAGAGGATTCTTCATCATCATCGGAACTAGCCTTCTTCTTTGACTTCTTTGACTTTTTTTCTTCTTCTTCTTCATCTTCTTCTTCAGATTCAGATTCGCTTTCTTCAGAAACAGATAAACCATCAGAAGCCATACCATCATCTTCTGATGCATCATCGGATTCTTCTTCAGATTCATTTTTCTTACCCTTTTGATTTGGAACCTTCATACCCTTTTCGAAATAGTCTTGAACATCCATATCATCGAAAACTTTAGCATTGACTTGGTTTTTGTCAACTGGCTCGTGAGAAGCATTAGACTTGTGATTACCTCTTCTTTGTTGAAGTAATTTTTTGTGTTCTTTGGTCTTTTTCCTCTGACCAATGGCAGCCTTCAAGTGTTTAGCTTGGAACTTCTTAGTAGATTTGGAAGTGGCCATTTATTAGTCCTTTAATGAAACTTTACAGTGTGAAAAGATGAAAAATAAAATTTTTTTTTTAAATTTTAAATTTTTTTTTAATTTTTTTTTTTAATTTTTCATTTTTCCATATTTGGCAATTCAAATGTGCTCATTTGCATTTTGACGCGTCGCTTTTCTTATCAAATACAATTAAAATGTATCCGCAAGTGACTGATAAGCCATCTAAGGAGGAAAATGATGGTAAAATTGGATCCGGGGAGGTTTCTTTCACTGTGGACGACTTTTCCCTGGACGATTCTGTGCTTGACACGAGCATGGACACGTTTATAATACAAGATGAGCAGGAGAAGCAATATTGTAACAAGAGACCATTAGAAAACGAAGCTGAAGACGAGGAAACGAGCGCTAAGCGTGTTAAAATAGAGTGTACTCAAATTTCCCGTGGTTCTTCTTGTTTCCAGTTGATTAAAAGACCCCCCGTTGGTTTAACCAGTAAACAAAAAGTGAATGCTGCCAAATTAGAAATTAGTATTTTGAAAAAGATAATCAAATATCGCAAAGAAGCTGATGGAGTTGAACTTCTTATTAGGAAGTGGCGTGATAATGGCCAGCTGGCTGCTAGTCATCTTTTCAACGATGCAAAAATCAAGATTGAACGTATGGGCGGAATGGAAGAGTATAAATTAAAACAAAAAAACATTAAAAGAAGGCAAAGGAAATTTGAATTTGATAATTCTATGCTTTATGAAATTGATGATTTTATGGAAACTGAAGAGTTTCAAAATTTGGATAAATATGAGCAAGAAGTTATTCTTGAAAGAAAACGTGAATTGGAACTTATGAAAGAAAAATTAGCAGAGAAGGAAAATGATAGTTTGGATGAAGATGGTGAACAAGATTCTGAATTTACTATGGAGGAGTTGTTCAAGCAAATGAAAATGGATATGAGCCTTTTCTTTCCTTAGTCAGTCATCTTTTGCTATATTTTTTTATTTTATTTTTTTTCTGCAATGCAAGTCCGAAATCTTTTGTTAAAGAATAAAAGGGCTGATCATATAACGATGTCAGATATGGAGTCACCACAAGTGGAATTGTCCTATGGTGGTTCGATTTCTGGCAATTCTACAAGAGAACCGAGGAGATGTGTTCCAGCTTGCTTGCGCTGTCATGCATTAAAAGTGAAATGTAATCCAGTTGATCCCAATTCCCAGTTCGGACTATGTGAAAGATGTTCTAAGAGTAACCAAGAATGTCGATATAATTTATCACAATTTTCTAAAAAGAGGAAGTTGGCCTCTCAACCAATTTCAATTTCTAAAAGATTACAACAAAAAACATTAGAAGTTGAAGAATTGAAACAAAAATTAATGGATCAAGAAAGGTTAATTAAAAGCCTTGGAGGAACTCCCTTGAATTTTAATAAGGATTTATCTTCAAAAGAAAGATTAATGAAATTTGGTAATGAAATCGATTCACTTAAAATATTAAATAATGATAAAATTCAAGAAAATATTAAAAATGATTTTGTTAGCGTTAGTGAACAAAGAACAGAATTATGTGAACAATTCATTCCATATAAATTACAAGATATTATAAAAGATGGATTATTAACTGTTGATCAATGTCAAAGGCTTATCAATGTTTTTAAAAATTTAATTTTACCAAGATACCCATTTATTGATATCCCATATGAAATGACTGTACATAAATTAATTACAAATGATTATTTATTATTTCTCATAACTGTTTACATTGGTTTAATGGCTGATAAGGAAAGTTCAACTATTCCAATTTCTACACATTTAAAATTAGAAAGTTTAATTACTAGATCTTTATCAATTGAAATTTTATCAATTGGTAGTAAAAGTGTATCATTATTAAGATCATTATTAATTTATTGTATTTGGTATCCATCACCTGAATTATTTCATCATAGAAGATATCATTTATTTACTATATTATGTTCATCTATGGCAAATGATTTATGTTTAACTGGTAAACCATATATATTTTATAATAGGGAAGATGGGACATTTCAAAAGTCTAATTATACAGATGAGGATAGTGGGAATGAAATTAAATCACTTATTCTTGTGATTTATATTGCTATGGGATCTATTTCTTTATTTTTAAGACGTAAAGTTTTAGTTCAATGGACAGATTTTATTAATCATTGTTGTTTATCATTAGAAGATTCAAATAATAAAAATTTACAAATTATTGCACTTTATACAAGATTGAATTATGTTTTAGAAAAGACATATGTTAATATTCATTCAACATCTGAACAAATAACAGTTATGGAATTATCAAGTAATAATGATCAAATTTTATTTCAAGAATATCAAAATCAATTAAATAGTATTAAACAACAAATTCATTCAATAGTTGATGAAAATGATGATATTTATCATAGTTTAATGTCATATTTATATTCAGTTCAAGCTTATCTTTATGAACCTGGTATTCAAGCATGGATTAGATCAAAGGGTGATAAATTACAACCTAATCATCAAACAATGATTTCTAATATTTTAAGTAAATTAAGTGATTCTTGTATGTTAACAATTGAACATTTTTTACAATTATCAAATGAATCAATAACTGCAAATCCATTATTTCATACTTCGAGAATTATATATACAACTGGGATGTTATTAAAGATTCGTCATTCTATTTTTACTATTTCTAATTCAAATGGTAAAATGATTGGATTTACTGATGGATCAATTGAATTAATTGGGAAATTCATTAAGAAAATTGAAGATACAATTAAAGAATATCCAAGAAATCATTTTTTGAAAAAGGTTGATATAATACTATCAATATTTACAAATGCATGTATTAATCAATGGTATGTTTCATATAAAGATTTATCCAATGAAATTAAGGAGGATGATTTAAAATTCAAAGATCCAAGAGAGAATGAATTGAAACAATTGAAAAAGTACATTTTTAACTCTCAGCAATTGAATTTCCCATTTCAACAAGTTAATGAATCTGGGTTTCGATTAAGGGCAAATGAACCTGATTCAGAAGCACATGTTCAGCCTTTGGAATCGATTGAAGACTTCGAACAACAGCTTCTTTCATTGAATGATGAACTTTGGAACGATCTATACTTTCAAGAGGGGATGACTCTATAATACAGTGTCCCCTTCCCTAAATAGGAAATTGTGACTGTGTTTTTATTATTATTTAGTGCGGTGTCAGGGTGTTTTTTGACGCGCACAAAAAAAAAAGTTTTGAGAATCCCATTGAATGTGGAAAAAAATGGAAATTGAAATTTTTCAAGCTTTGAGTTTGTAAAGTTCAAGACTTTAAACACATAAAAAATGGTTGCCGTATGTTTAGAACAAGAGGGAACTGAGGTCATAGTGGAATGGAACTTATTGTTGATTTAGAAATAGACCTTTATGAGGTGTTTTAGATCCAGTTGGATAAGAATACACGTTTACGCTTAGAAAGGGAATTGATTGATTTGCATATAAGTTTCATTTCAAATTTGACTTTGCATTTACAAGAGAACATCATACTAACATATTTATTTTACTACAGGAAGTTGCTGTTCCAAAGCAAACCAGAAAGGTTGCTAGACCACAAAAGTTAAGAGCTTCATTAGTTCCAGGTACCGTTTTGATTTTACTTGCTGGTAGATTCAGAGGTAAGAGAGTTGTTTACTTAAACGAATTAGAAGACAACACTCTTTTAGTCTCTGGTCCATTCAAGGTCAATGGTGTCCCATTAAGAAGAGTTAACCAAAGATACGTCATTGCTACTTCTACTAAGGTTGATGTTTCATCTATTGATGTCTCTAAGTTCACCGCTTCATACTTCGCTAGAGAAAAGTCATCAAAGGGTAAGAAGTCTGAAAAGGATTTCTTTGGTGAAGGTGCTGCTAAGAAGGAAGTTAAGGCTGAAAGAGTTGAAGACCAAAAGATTGTTGACAAGGCTCTTATTGCTGAAATCAAGAAGACCCCATTATTAAAGCAATACTTAGCTTCTTCTTTCTCCTTAAAGTCTGGTGACAAGCCACACGCTATGGTTTTCTAAATTTAACTAACAAAAAGTTTTATAATATATAAATGACGGAAAATTAGATTTTGAAATTATCCTGTAAAAAGCGAAAATACGATGTTGTGTTGTTGCGAGTGTGAGTGTGAGTGCTTGCTTGTATACGTCGTTAAAAGTTTAATCAAGTATTGATAAGGATATACTTGTTATTAAATAAAAACTAAACTAAACCAAAACCTCCTAAAAACCTCGTTGTTTAAAATAATAAATACACATACATTTTTCAAAGGTCCCAGTTTAGTATAATGAAGCTTAGACGTTAAAATTTAAGCTTGATAAAAAGTAATACTATATTAGCCACTTGCTGAGCAAGCTGTTGCTCAGCAAGTGATGAATTGCTAAAAATTTATATTAAAAAAAAGCCATTCTAACGTACTTTTTTTTCACTATAATCAATTTTTTGAATTGACTTGTTTTTGTAGCAACAGACAAACTTATTTCCCCCAACTACTTAAGCTTTTCAATCTTTTTATTTTTATCCATAATAAGAATAATTTTCTAGAAAAGAAAAAAAAAATTTTTTTTTTTTTATTCCAGCTAATAGATACATCTTGTCTAATTAACTAGCTTTTAATTCTCGTTACAAATGTCCAATTTATTACCATTAGCCACATTTAACTTGGTCCTCGAGCCATTTAACCCACAACCATGCCAAGCTGATGAATACCCAATCACCGTCAGACTTACCATGGCTGCTATTGACCCAGAATCTGTTGATGAAAAGAAGGAACCATCCACTTTAAGATTGTTAAAGAAATCTGTTATGTTAGATGACGAAGATGATTACTTCTCTATGGGCTCCTCTGACGAAGATGAAGAAGACGAAGAACATTCTCACTCTGAAGAAGAAGAAGAAGAAGAAGAAGAAGAAAAGAAAGAAGATGATGATGAAGAAGCTGATTCTGATGATGACATGGATTCTGATGAAGAAGACGAAGATGATGCTGTTGAAGAACACGTTATTTGTACTCTTTCTCCAGAAACTGGTTACCAACAAACTTTAGATATTACTATTACCCCAGAAGAAGAAGTTTACTTTGTCGTTACTGGTTCTTACAAGATTCACTTAACTGGTAATTACGTTGATCATCCAAATGATGAAGATGAAGATGATTACATTTATGGTGACGATTCTGATGAAGAAGATTACTCTGATTCTGATGAATACGATTTAACCCCTGATGAAGATGAAATTTTATCCGATGATGCTTTAGAATATGATTTGGATGAATTAAATGATGTTGAAGATGTTGAAGGTAAGATTGAAGAATTAGTTGAAGCCGAAAACCAAAAGAAGAGAAAATCGGACGATGCTGAAGAAAAGGAATCTAAGAAATCCAAGAAGGAAAAGTCTGTTAAGTTCAACAAGGAATTAGAACAAGGTCCAACTAAACCAGCTGAAAAGAAGGCCGCTGATAAGAAGACTGAAAAGAAGGTTGAAAAGAAGGTTGAAAAGAAGGCTGAAAAGCCAGCTGCTCCTGTTGCTGAAAAGCCAGCTCCAAAGAAGAAGGCACAAACTATTGCTGGTGGTGTTGTTATTGAAGATAAGACTACTGGTTCTGGTCCAGTTGCTAAGAAGGGTCAAAAGGTTGGTGTTAGATACATTGGTAAGTTAAAGAACGGTAAGGTTTTTGACAAAAACACCAGTGGTAAACCATTTGTCTTTGGTCTTGGTAAGGGTGAAGTTATTAAGGGTTGGGATGTTGGTGTTGCTGGGATGGCCGTTGGTGGTGAAAGAAGAATTGTCATTCCTGCCCCAATGGCATACGGTAAGCAAAAGTTACCAGGTATTCCACCAAACTCTGAATTAACATTCGATGTTAAATTATTATCAATTAAATAAGAATTAAAATTTAATTGAGTGTATTCAAGTCAATAAGTGATTTGCAATATTATAGAAGAAATGTTCTACTTTATTAATCAATCTATAAATTATATACTATATATATAAATAAAAAGTAATATACAAAAGAAAAGGAAAATGATTGATCCATCATTAAACTATTTACTTAGCAGACTTCCAAACGTTATAACCCTTATTATCCTTTTTAATTAAAGATATGGTACCATTTTTTATCCCATTGTCAACTACACTAAAAATGTAATCTTTTGGATAAAGATGTTTATCGATTAAATGTAACCTTCTCTTTTTGTGGTCTTTAAATATCCTATCACAATCAGGTTCAAAACATTTGAATATTGGTTCCCCCTTTTCTAATTTTATCTTAGAAAATGGGTCATGGTTTTCAGTTTGGTGACAATCTAACAATTTATCAGTTGGATAAATTCGTTTACATTCGAAACATACATTAGTGTGTTGTAATTTAAAATGTGAATCAAATTCGCTTTGGTTAGAAAATGTTTGATTTTCAATGTTACAATGAGGAGGCAATTGGCAAGTAACTTGTAAACTCAATTGTTTATTCATTTTTTGTCTTGCTCTTCGTCTGGAACTTTTAGACTGTTTAGCAGGTTCTTCTTGTGATGTTTCTTTTTGATTGATATTTTGTTGTTTTAGTAAAGGTTCACAAGAAGCTGTTTCGGGGTCTTCAAGTGCCCTCTTTAATGGGTTCACATCAGTCATTTTGAATATAAATAAATAAATAAGAGATAGATTTGAAATTTTTCAATGTGTGTAAAGATTTTTAAGTAAAATTCCATATTTGGTAGTATGAAAAGGAGTGTTTTGGATGACAGTTATGAGCCAGAGGTTCAAACATTGTTTAAGAAATTGAAAGCTGTTGAAGAAGCAAATTTATTGGTTGAAAGGGGGTTAAAAGAAGGACATTTGGCAGGACCAATTGATAAGAAATTTGGACAAAGAAGAGTGTTCCCCATTGAAATAGACATCTTAAATGTGGATATGGGGAAGATTCCCACTACTGTTGAGGAGTATTTGGCACAAGTCAGAGTGGAGAGCGAGAATTGTTTGGAATGTGAAGGAAAAGAAGAAAAAGAGGAATCTGATGATGATGATGATTTGGTGTTTTATGTCAAACCAGACGTACTAAAAGATAATGAAGATGATACTAGATTGTCGTTAGAAGACAATGGATATTTAAAGACGTTTGAAAGTAGGAGAAACACTTATAGAGAATTTCGAAATCAATTAAAAGAATTGGACGCCATTGATTTACCAACAACGGCGAAAGAATGGAAGACGTTTATTTGGGAAACGAGCTGTGAACGGGAGTATGTTGCACAGATCATTGAAGAGGGTAATTTGGGACTCTTGTTAGTGTATTTCACACGATGGTTGACTCCAAACCCAGATCCGAATCTCCTGGCGTGGATTTGGGGGATTTTGGCCGCGTTTGAATCTACTGGGGCACAGGATGCCAGTCTATTGCGTGGATTGGGGAAAAGAGCAGCTAAGCAGTTCCCTAGGGAGAACAACGAGGAATTGAAGAAATTGATAGTGGTGCTGAGCGGTTTTTTTGGTCAACGAGATCTCACTAATGAAATTTAAATTAACTAATTTATCAAACAACTTGTTTCTCTCATTCTCTCTTAATAAATCACTATGAGCGGTATCCAATCCCTTTTGAAGACCGAAAAGGAGTCCCAGGAAATTGTCGCTGCTGCCAGACAGTACCGTCAGGAAAAATTGCGTGCTGCCAAGGCCGATGCACAAGCTGAAATTGAAGCCTACAAGAAACAAAAGGCCCAAGAATTAGCAGATTTCGAAGCCCAATTTGCCGGTAAGAACGCTCAGCTTGAGGAGGAAGCTGCTAAGGAAGCCCAAGAAGGCCTCGCTGCTATCCAAAAGCTCGCCCAACAAAAGAAAAACGACGTTGTGAAGATTTTGGTTGACGCTGTTGCTGATGCCAAGCCTGAAATGCACATCAACGCTTAAACAGAAAATTTCTTCAAGTGGTTTTAGTAATTGGTCTTTCAGCACGAAAAAATGGCTCTTGAGATCGTTTCCTCTGCGGAAAATTCCTCTTTGGCTGTTTTTCCGTTATTATTTCTTCCATTGTGACGCAATTTTCATTTGTCTATCTAGTATAGTCCATTTTATCCATCTTTTAATAACATTATCCAGTAATTTAACGCTTCAAAATCCCTTGTTTTTAGGTCTTTTTAAATACACGAATATTTTTATAAAAATACTCTCTTCTGTAATCTATCGTATCACTCTCTTCTCTTTATCAAATAAGTATCAAAAATTGATGGTTTCGGCTCCAGTTTTGACCCGTCAGCGTGTTTCTCGGAGGCGAGCCAGTTTGATACGTTTTCACCGCTTTTGGTTTTCGTTGGGTGTTGTTCGCTGGCAAAATATCCTGCTTTTGCTGATTTTGCCTTCTGTTGGGTTGACCATTTATCGTATCGTGGACCCTTGTATTGTTAATAATACACTTTATTTTACATATTGGTGCTATTTCTCTACAACTGTCTGCTTTAACATCCTTTACCATCGTTATCTATCACATCAATCCTTTGAATTCACTAATCGTACCATCGTGGCTGTGTTGACATTGATCTGTTCTGGTTCTGGTATTGTTTCCGGTTTAGAATGGTGTTCTATGCATCGTTGCCATCACAGATATTGTGATCAGGTGGATTCTGATCCTCATTCTATTAGAAGGGGTGTATTTTTTAGTCATATGGGATGGCTTTTGCAAAAGCCGAGTTTGAAACTTCAAAGAGTTATTAAAGAGGCAGATCTTCAATCTCCAGATAGTAAAATATTTAAGCTACAAAGAAAGCTGTTTTTGATCCTTTATTTAATAATTGGTTTGACTTTACCAACTGTTATTTGTGGGGTTTTTTGGAATGATTGGTTAGGTGGGTTTCTGTTTGCTGGTATTTTGAAAACAGTCATGGTTCAACATTCCATACTTTCTCTTAATTCCTTGGGTCACCTGTTAGGTTCAAGACCTTACAATGATGAAATCAGTGCAAGGAATAATTTCTTATTAAGTCTATTATCCTTAGGTGAAGGTGATCAAAATTTTCACCATGAATTTCCAATGGATTATAGAAATGGGTACAGATGGTTTTTGTTCGATCCAACAAAATGGTCTATTGTTATCTTGTTTTTTTTAGGTCAAGTCAAAGACTTGAAAATCTCGTCTAAAGATAACATCGATATGAGTTATGTTCAACAACAACAAAAATTATTAGATGATAAGAGATCACAACTTAATTGGGGGATTTCCATTGAAAGATTACCTGTTTTTACACCAGATCAGTTTCGTTCATTAGCTAAAAATACAAAGGATAGATTCTTCGTTGTTATTTCTGGTATAATCCATGATGTTACACCATTTGCCAAGGATCATCCAGGTGGGGTTCCACTTATTTCTGCTTCTCATGGGAAAGATGCTACAATGGCATTTGAAGGTGGTGTTTATACTCATTCTAATGCTGCTAGAAACTTATTAGCTACAATGAGAATTGGGGTTCTTTCAGGTTCTGAAGATATTTATTGGAAACAGCAAAGAAAGGAAAACAAGACAAAACCATTGGAAAAGGACAGTGAAGGTAAGAGAATCGTTCGAAGACAGGTTACAAGCATGGGTGGGACTGCTGGTGCAGCCTAATTTCAAAAATACTATAAAGTGGTCACGTGATGTGACTCTTTTAATATTGTATGAAAATCAATTTTCAACCCACCTTTAGATCTCTATTTGAGGTGTTTTTTTTTCGTTGATTTTCCTGCCGCCTGTTTTTCCAGTGATGTTGTACAGACTCGTCACTAAAAGGGCTTTTCACTTCACATCAAGAAGTTTTCAAGCTTCATCGAATTTTTCAAAACAATCTAGTGGTGACACTTGGTCTTCTCTTTTAAAATTTGGTTCTGTTGCATCAACTTGTCTAGTTGCTGGGTATTTGATTGCCAAGACCAGTAATGAAAAAACAACTGCTTCAACTACTCAATTGAAGGATTTAAAACCATTGACATTTGCCAGTAAAGATCGTATTTCTCAAGCTTTAGGTTTAATTGCTGAAATTGTTGAAGATCCCAATCAATTAACAATTTCAGCAAATGAATTAAAAACACATTCAAATGATCCATCTAATTTTATTCCAACTAAAAAAAATGAATTACCATACGCTGTTGTTTACCCACATTCAATTGAAGAAGTTTCAAAAATTGTTAAAATTTGTTATGATTATTCAATTCCAGTTATCCCATATTCAGGTGGTACATCAATTGAAGGTCATTTTATTCCAACTAGAAGAGGTATTTCTATTGATGTTTCTAAAATGGATAAAATTTTAGAAATTCATCCAGATGATTTAGACGTTGTTGTTCAACCAGGTGTTGAATGGAATCATCTTAATGATGAATTAGATCAATATGGGTTAATGTTTGGTCCTGATCCTGCACCAGGTGCATTAATTGGTGGGATTATTGGTACAAATGCATCTGGTACAAATGCAGTTAGATATGGTGCTGCAAAGGATAATGTTTTAAGTTTAAAAGTTGTGTTAGCTGATGGTTCAATTATTAAAACTAGACAAAGACCAAGAAAAAGTTCAAATGGGTATAATTTAACTAATTTATTCATTGGTTCTGAAGGTACTTTAGGTATTATCGTTGAAGCAACTTTAAAATTACATGTTAAACCTGAAAATGAAGTTATTACATTAATTAATTTTAAAGAGATTAAAGATGCTTCGAAGACAGTTGCAGCTTTATTTAAAAAGGGTATTTCTTGTAATGCCGTTGAATTTATGGATAATAGACAAATGAATGCTGTTGTTGAAATGGGTGCAGGTGGTGATAGAAAATGGTATCCAGATCATCTTTTATTATTAAAATTATCAGCAGTTGATGATTCATCACTTAAATCTATTTTAAATCAAGTTACTAAAATTGGTAAAGCTAATAACGGGTTCAATATCCAAATTGCAAAAGATGAAGAAGAAAAGGAAGAAATTTGGAGAGTTAGGAAAACTTTACTTTGGAATTCACTTGGTTGGGCAAAGAAATTTAAACCAAATGCACAAGTTTTACCAACTGATGTTTGTGTTCCCGTTTCAAAACTCCCTGAATTAATAACAAAATCAATGGATAAGATGGAAAGTTCAAATTTATTAGCCACTGCTGCTGGTCATGCCGGTGATGGTAATTTACACGTGTTAGTTATTTTTGAGCCTGATCAAATTGATGCAGCACATGAAGCTGTTAATTATATGTCTAAACTTGCCATTGAATTAGATGGTACAGTTTCTGGTGAACATGGGATTGGTGTTAGTGAAAAGAGAGAATTTTTAGAATTGGAATTAGGTACTTCAACTATTGATTTAATGAGAAGTGTTAAGTTAGCATTGGATAAGAAGTGCATCATGAACCCGGATCATATTTTTAAAATCGATCCAACTGAGAATAGACAACCTTTTGACAAACATTAAATTATCATTGGTTCAAGTTTTTTTTTTGTACATATATATATATATAATCATGTAAAATGGTTTATTAATTAATAGTTTTTTAATTTTAAGTGTGCGTACGTATAAAAGGTACAACTTGAAAGAAAAAAAATGAATACTATAAATTAAAGACCAAGTTACTTACTTCATGAGCAATATTTTTTTTTCGATTGAATCATCTACTTTCTATATAACGTGTAAACAAATGTCAATGTCAGATTCGACATTAGAAACCCTTCGAAGGACTTTGGATTCTATTGAGGGTGAATGGATCGACCTTTTGAGGACCAATTGCAATCCTTTGGATATTGCTACACCCCTTTTGCAGGATCCAAACGGGCAAGAATGGATGGATTTCCAGACATCCAAAAAGAGACTCCAAAATGATATTAGAGCTGCTGTTAACTCGTACTATCTTGCTTTTAATGATAGTGTTGGTGCCTATGGTATTGCTGAGACAAGTTTCACACAGAGTGAGGAAACTTTGGCTGCAATCAAATCACAGTTAGATACCGTGGGATCACTGGTTAGTAAAAGAAATGATCTAATGGTTGATCTTAATCATAAAAGGCAAACATATGCTTCAATGCTTGAAGTGCTGGAAAAGATCAAGGATGTTTCTGATATGCTTAATGATTTGGAAAATAAAATAAATGAAAGAAAATATGATATTTCTATTAAAATGATTAAACAAGTGAAAGATATAGTGAACAATTGGGGGCTTTCAAAGATTGAAAGTCTTAATCCTTTGTTGAATAGAGTTCAGTTTTGCTCTGATTCTTTATTAGAAGTTGCAGTTAATGAAATTACTAATTTAATTTACATTAATAATAATGATGAAGCTTCTTATAAAGGATTGGATGGATTCCTTAAATCATTAAATGGTGAAAGAATATCAGATAAATTCATTAAACAAATTGAAATTCTCAAGTTTAAAGATATTCAAGCGAGATTAGAAAGTGGTCATAAGTTAGGTAGAGAAGCTGAAATTTTAAAATTATTAGTTTCAAGAACTGAAAGGGAGATTAATAAAATGATTAAAAATTCAATTGATGAAATTAAAAACCTTTACCCATCACAAATTGAATTAAACATGTCAAGTTCAATGAAGAAAAAAAATGAATTTGGACCAAATGGTGGTTTAAATGGTGTTATAATTCATGAATTATTTGAAAAGATTTTTAAAAGAATGGGTCTTAGTATGCAAAAGCATATATTAATTTATGAATTGGCTAAAATTAATGGGAATTCTTATAACATTGAAAAGATTTGGAATGATTATCAAAAGAAATTGGGTTTAATTATGTGTCATTATATTATTAATGAAGATATGTTCCAAGAAGCAGCAGAAATGAATCATTCTTTTAATACAAAAGTTAATTCAGTTTTTAATAAAGTACCAAAGGGATTTGAAGGTTCTGATGTTGATGCACTTTTTCATTTCAATAATTTAAATTTATCAAAATCTAAGCAAGATTTAGTCCTTGCTTTAAATTTTATTTTCACTGGTAAAAATTCAAATACAAGTGATAAAATAATTGAGAAAGAAGATGATTTGATTATTGGTTTAGATGATATTAGCCAATCTAATCATAACAATATGGATATTTTAGTCAATCCAAATATTTTTAACATGGGTGAAATGATTGATAACTTTGTTCAGTTTACAACTAATGTTGAAAAATATTACCCAATTGAAAATGGAAGTTCTATTAAATCATTTTTTGATCAATTTATGAATGTTATTTATATTCATCAATTAGAAACTGGGTTAATTTATGAATTTGAAAGGGTTTGTTCACCAACTGATCCTGATTCGATTAAAAACTTCTTTAGAAAAGTTTTAAGTATTTTAGATACTTCTTTACATTTTAAGGAAAGGTATGTTATGATTGTTTTGAATTTATTGAATTTATTAAAATCCAAATTTATTGATATTAAATTAAGTTTAATTAATTCAAATATTCCTGATTTAATTAAGATTTGGTATAGTAATGAATCTATGGTTAAAGTTTCACATGATGAGGTTAAATTGATGTTGACGGGGTTGGTTATGCCAACAGATCAAATGGCCAAGAATCTAGATATGCAAAAGAAACTTTTTATGACTAATGAAAAGGAAATTAATGAATCAATTAGATCACAATTGACCTTAACTAAATTATCACCCTCTAAATTTATGACTAATGATTCTATTAATTCACTTACCCAAATTATTGGATCAATTAGTGAAATTACAAATTGGTTACCAAAGTTAAAAAGATACGTTCCTGAATTAAGTAGTCAAATTGATGATGATTCACAATTAAGGGAAGTTTGGTCATTGAATACTGATGATTTCAATAATGATGTAATTGGTAATTATATGGGGAAATTATTCTTGGCTTTAAATAATGATTTTGAAGGTCAATATGAAATGGTTATTAAGAATATCAATGATTTAAAGATCGATTTACAATTAATTTTAAGATATGAGATTAGATATGAATGTCTTTATTGTATTAAGAGGTTATTAGCTGAATGTGACTCAGCTGTTAATAAATCCATTGTTGGAATTGATGAAGAAGTTAGTGATTGCGTTGATGATTTTTGTGATAGAGTTAGTTTAATTTCACGTATAGTTGATGATTATGGGATTGGTGATGATGGTAAAATATGGATATTTGCAGGTTTGGGTTCATGGATTGATGGATTGATTGTTAAAGAATCTAAAATGATTAGGAGGATGGTTAAAGGTGGTTGGGTTAAGATTATGGTTAATTTAAGAGTTTTACAACAATTAGTAAGAAAAGTTGATTTTGGTGCTGATATTTTATTGGTTTGGGGTAAAAGTATTCTTAATAGATCATTAGTTTTTTTCAGTTTAGGATCTGAAGGTGGTGATCAATTCATGAATAAGATCACCACCAATTCATCATCAGATTTGAAACAATGGCAATTTAACTCGGAAGAATTTACAACCTTGACTAGATTATTGTTCAATGATCTTAATGAAGAAAAGAGAAAGTATTTGTTAGAAAAAGTTATTAGTACTTATTAAGTAATGCATTGTTCATCTTCCATTTACAAAAGATTATATATATATATGTGTGTGTAGTAATTAGCAAAGGTCATCATATTTTGGCTTTTTAACGGTATTGGCATCGTTGAGAAATTTTCTTTTAAGTGTTTCCAATCCAGAATCACTTTTAATGAACTCCATCTCATCGTCTTCGTCAAAATCGTCTTCATCCAAGGCCACTTCCTCTGAATCATTGGAGAAAGTGTTCATATCGCACTTATCGGAACGCTGAGCGTATTTCTTCTTTCTCTGTTGATGAGAAGGTGGGTATTTAAGATGGGGGTTAATAGACATTGGTGTTTGTGTTAGTGGGAAATTGAATTCAGATGGTTTTTCCACTGTGAACTCACCTCTTTCTAAATCAATTGGTTTTGAAACAACTGTTGGTTGTTCATTATCAATACGCTTTTCACCTGTTAGTTCTCTTTTTTTCCCAATCAACAATGCTCTAAGTTCCTCTGTATTGTTTGTAGTTTCTAAAGCGTTGAGGATGTCGTTAAGACAGTCCAAATAGCCCTTGGCATGTACCATTTGTGTTTTCGTGTTTGAAAGTCTGTACAGTGCTGCAATGGACCTAGCGCCCAGTTTAAATTCCTCAGAAAGCTCTTTATTGAGTGCTGTCATTTCATTTTCACCTACAGGGCTGGAAAGCGGCAAGTTCGCTGATAATTTGGACAGATCCATATTGATAATGAAGATAAAAAGTGCACAAGACGGATATAAAATTTTTTTTAATTCTGTATTTATTAATATTCGATTTTCAAAAAATATGCTCATAATGTCAAAGATATGTGTATCTTTTCAATATACTATTAGATCGGTATTATATAATATATAGAAGGGTTTAGGTTTACAAAAAAGCACTCTAAATTGGCTAATCTTTCATTCCACCAGGAACAATTTTAAAAGATAACACATCATTTTTCCCAATGTCAACAGTGTCATCTGGAGACACACGTCGTCCACCAACACCATCAATAGAGGCAATAGTCACTTCACCCATTACATGACGAGCAACAGCGCCCACTTTGGTGCCTCTCTTGAAAAGAACACAATCTCTAAAAACATGTTCACCAGAATTACCTGTGAATGTTGTTATATTTCTAACTGTGAAGATAGGAACTAAATCTAATACATTAGCAGCTTCTTGTAACACTTGGACAACACCAGTGGATCCAAATCTGTATAAAACAAGATCTCTAATGGATTCAATTTTTTCATTTAATTTATCATCTAATGGCTTCAATCCACTTGAGTCACCTAAATCTTCATATGTATCAACAAATTCGGTACCTTCTTCATATTTAATATACCCTTGTTTGGCCATTTTTTTTAAAAAGACTTCTGTAATAGCACTAGTAACAACCGCTTTAGTTTCGGGATATTTTAGGAGAATCTTGGAAACATTTTTATCTGCATCAGGATGGTCAATCTTGTTTAGAGCTAAGACTGTTGGAAACTTGAATGACATGAAAGCTTTGACAACCTTGGTAATCATTTCTTTATCCCAATCTTCTAAAGGTGGTAAATCTTTGACAGAATCAATAGCTTGAGCAATCAATTTAGCATTTGCACCATAACCACCCCATTGAGCTCTTAATGTTTCAACAACAGATGATTTTGTAGCTGTGTGCCTCCTAACAATTGATCCCCATCTTTTCAAAAGATTGTTTTCAATCCATAATCTAATTTCATCTTGAAGCCATTCGATATCATTAAGAGGGTCATAACCTCTAGTTGCTTTACCTTCAGCATCAGTCGTACCACTAACATCAACAACATGAATTAAAGCATCAGCTTGTCTTAAATCATCCAAAAATTTATTACCTAAACCAAGACCTTGAGAGGCACCTGGGATTAGCCCAGCAACGTCCAATAATTCAATAGGAACGTGTCTCTTACCATCAATACACCAACCATAATTGGGTTTACAAAGTGATTGTTTATCAAATCTTTTACAAGCACATTGAACTTGTAAATACCCAGTAGCTCTATTTGGTTCAATAGTTGTGAACGGGAATGCCCCCATTTTAGCATTAGCATCAGTCAAGGAGTTCAAAGTAGTAGATTTACCACTGGATGGTTTACCAACAATCCCAATAAGTGGGTCTCTAGGCATTTTATTGTATGTACAATTTGATGAAATAGTTAAAGATCGAGTGAAAAATTTAAAAAATATTCATTGATGAGATCTTAACATAGTTTTTAAAAATATGAGGGTGTAAATAAACAGTATTTGGTATCTTCTTTGGAAATAAAAGGTGTTAAAAGTAGTTGTTTTTTTATCATCTTTTATCTCCACTGTTAACAAAGTTTTTGGTGATAAAATCATGCATATTAAGATTTTATATTTTTCTATTTCAAATCTATTTATCAAGTTTTTTTTGCTTCTTCCAGCTGTCAATATAATTCAATTGAAATTTCTCTCAACGTCAGTTACTTGCACTGACCGTCAAGTAGAAAAGGTATTCGTCATATCTTTGCAAAAAAAACATGCTCATGATTTTTTTTTTTTGATAACAGACTTTAAGTTGTGGGTAAATCAAAATGTTAATAATTTCATAAAAAATTGCGGAATTGTTTCATTATTTAGTAGCAGTATTAAACACAATGCTTGTAACCTGTTGGTCTAATAAAATATTCTGATTTATAGATTTTATAATATTTGGATGTTTCATTGATGAAAATAATTGGTTTTTAGCATAATGAAATTCCATTTTTGCTAATTAAATCAAAATGGTCTTAAAACCCCACCAAAACAGTTCAAATTATAGCAAAACAACTTTTTTCATGGTATACACATTATATAAAGCACTATTTAACAAATTACGTAGGTTTATATTGAAATATTATTATATTATTTATTGAAATATTAGGATCATAATATTTTAATATCCTTATCATTCAAATATTCAATATTTTTAAACCATTTTTTTAATTGAGTTTATTGAAATACTTTTGTCCAACACTTGTAGACACTCATGTTTGCTATATCCAAATTAAACATTAGAATAGAATGTGATTTATAATTATTTTATTAAACTGGGGGTCACGTGACTCTGCATGAAAAAAGCCAATTGCAATTTCTTATCTGTTGGTGTCAATTATAACTTTTTTTCTTCTTTATTATTGACCTATACTTTCAACAATGGAAGAACCACTGTATTACCCTATGGATATAGACGAAAAACCCAATATGGACATGTACAAACTTCAAGCGATGCTGATCACTAAGCCAAAGAACACTCAAATCATCAATTTATGTGTTGATATTATCAATAATCCTCGACCTGAATATATCCCTGAATTATTCAAACTTTGGCATGATATATTTTCAAAATTATGGCATGAGTTAGCTAAAGAGGATATTGATCTGGAGAAGTTGGAAAATATCAAATTGAGTCAGGAAATTGAAGATTCTTTCTTATTACCAAAAGTACTGAGTTTCAATTATATCTTATTATCAATTATTATTTGCATTAAAAGCCAACCAAATGATTCCAAAGGCATTGAACTTCCTGATAGTTTAATTAGAGGTGTACTGGCAATTACACGTAGTTCAGATATAATGACAAGGGTTTTATCTGTTGGGTTATTTATAGTTACCCCTCAACATAAATATCCTCAAATATACAAGGTGATACTCCCAACGGTTTTATACTTTACTACAAAGGATTTTAAAGAAGAGATATTGTTTCCATTATTACCTAACGAACTTTCACCAATTTTTATGCTTAAATCACTGGTTGATACAAATGATGAAATTGTTGAAATTATAATTGATAACAAGTATTTTGAAATTATTTACAACCAGGTGATTTTAGATTTTAAAAAGGGCACTAGAAATAGATTATCACCAACTACTTTGATGAGTATTTCATGCTCACTGTCAATTATTAGTCAAGCATGTAAAAAAAGAAGAAGTTGCAGTGAAATAATAACATCAACTTCAATGTCTGAATTATTGGAACTTTCAATAGAAAGACATTTTAAAATGGCCAAATCATGGAAGGCTTATACTGGGAATCATAGTTTAAAAGAGAGAATTGACATTTATACTTTATCACAAAAAATTACAATATCTTGTTGTGATTTAATCATTTCATTAAGTAGATCTGGTAAGATACTGAGAACTTTTATTAAAGATATGAAATTACCACCTAAATTTCTGAGACTTTTATCAATTGATTTAAATTTCCTTCCTGATGAATTAAAAAAATTAGAAATTGAATTAAAAGTCAAAGTATTAGGAGCAATTGCCAATACTATTGTGGAATTTTCAAATGATATAACAAATAACAATGATCAATTAAACCCAACTTTCAATATTATCCAACAAGCATTTAATTGTTTAAAGGATAACGAATCAAGTTTAGAAATGAAGGCAAAATGTCTTTGGATCTTGAAAAATTCATTGTTTAGTGATAACAACGGAGTGAAATCACATATATTGGCTTTACTTCCCTATGAACTTATATTTGAAATGGCAGATCAAAGTAATGATTTATCCATTAAGAAACAAACTTTCGATATAATGAGAAATATTATTGCAATCTCGATAGATAATACAAACATACTTATATCCAAATTTAATTCATTACATCATTTGAAGAATAAATATGGGAATTTTTTCACCTTTATTGGTACCAATTTGGAAACATTTGAAAAATTATTCCATTCTTATCCTAACAGAGTAACGGAAATTAAAAAATCGGCAAAAGCTGTATTACTGACAATTTTATACATATTGGTTCACCTCAGTGGATCTAGCAAGGAAATTAAATTAAGGATTTTAAACGAATCCAAAATTTTGGATACTTTACATGATATTCTTGATAGGTCTTTGTTAGGGCAACAAAATGAATGGGAATCTAAAACGGCAGTTGCTTTAATTATAACGAATCTTATTAACCCTAATGATAGTAAACCAATGCTTACTTCGAATTCTTCTCAATTGGAAGAGAGTGATGACAATGGAGAAGATTTAAAAATGAGAAAGAGGATGCTCATTTCTAAAAATTTCGATTCCTTATTAAATAATTTATGTCAAGTTACAAATAATCTTGATTTTCAAGAAAAGGCAAGATTAGCCGTGTTTAGATTAACCGTTGGTTCAAATTAACCCAAATATATTTTTTTATATGTCTCTATATAAGTATTTTATACCTAAGTTAACAATGCATTTTTATTAATTTATATCTCCGACCAATCAAATTAACTTTCGATATCCATATCATCATCATCATCATCATCATCTATTTCATCTACTATACTACCACCTCTTCTTTGATTAGGTTTTCTTAACCATGGGAAATCTTGTAATTTATTCATAGGTGCTGAAATTTCCTTAGTTGAGAAATCATTCAAGAATCTATTAGTATTGAGTTTTAAATTAGCGTCTAAAGCCTTTTCAAGTAAATCATTAGCTATCGAATCAGTTGGTGTTATACTTAAAGCTATATGTAATTTATCAATAGAATCTGAATACTTGCCCATTTTAAAATAAATTAAACCTAAAGTTGAATAAATATTTGAATCCCTCTTTGCCAATTTTAAAACTTCATTAAAATGATCAATAGCTTTTTCATAATTTCTCTGTTTTCTATAAACATGGGCTAAATTACAATTGATTGAAACCCAAGGTTTTGAACCATGGTCTAAATCACACGTTGCTGCTAATGCTCTATTGAAAAATAATTCAGCCTTGGTAAAATTTAAATCATGATAATGTAAAACCCCTAATTCATTTAATAACAATGGATCAGTTGAACAAATGGTGTAAGAATAATTAAGATATTCATTTGCCAAGGTATAATTATTCATTTGCAAATATTGCATACCAAGAAACAAATTAGGTAAATGAATTCCTGGGAATAATCTAGAAGCGGTTGCATAAGCAGAAATGGCTTGTTCATGTTCACCATCAGCTGCAAATGCATGTGCAAACCCAATCCAAGCAGGTCCAAATGTTGGATTTAATGCTGAGGCTTTTGAAAAGAATACTCTTGCTTCAGAATTTTGCCTAATGGAAAAATAATATATCCCAATGGCTAACCATGTTATATAATGATCTGGATAATGATCTGCCAATTTATGAGCAATGAGAAATAATTTATTTTTACCTCCAACTTCATAAAGACAACTTAAATAATTTGACATTGCGGGGATATTCAATTCATCCTTTTCAATGATCTTTTCACATAATTCTAAAGATTCATGAAATTTACTTTGAATGAATAACAATTCAGCCTGAGCTAATATAATATCTGAATTTTCTAATAAATTGTATTCATCATTTAATCTCCTCTTAGCCTCTTCAAATAAATTTATATTTTGATATTTATTCAATCTAGTTGTGTAAAGCATTTTAACCAATTCTGAGTTATTATCAGCGTCTTCAAATGATAAACTATTTAATAAATCCCATTCTTCTTCAGGTGTTAACAAATGATTAGTTATTAATTTATCAAAAGCTTCATAACATTTAACATCAACTAATATGGCTTCTCTATAACATTCTTTAGCTCTATCAAAATTATTTTGCTTAGCAAAGATTTCACCTCTAAGGAAACACAACGAAGCTTCAACTTTAATCCCCCCATCTGTATTTTTAACAGGTAAATCCTTTTTAAATGGGTTTATTTCGCCAATTATATCTAAAGCTTCATCTAATTTATCCATTTTGAATAATGATAAACCTGCAATGTATTTACAACCTACTGAATCTTCAAACCCTAAAACTGTATTTCTAGCAACTTGATAATTCCCATCAGAAAAATGAATTTGGGATAACCAGAATGCATCATTGGGGTCATTAGTTAATGTAAGAATCTTATCACCTATATATATAGCAGTAGTGTATTGATGTTGATGAAAAGCATCGTGCCTCCAAAGACGTAATTTATCCGCTTGAGAAATAGGTTCTTCATCACCTGCATTTCCACCCAAAGTTTGTGGGTCATTTTCAAGCATGCTAAAATTATGTAACCCCGTTGTCGTTGTTTGAGGGGACGATTGATGGATATAAGAATTGGAAAAGGTAAGCGTTGGTTTGACGCTTTGTGGGTTATTTTGTGGGGTCAACAGTGTGTCTCTAATTTTCCTGTTGTTTACCAGTGGCGAAAACGTGAGCGTTGAATTGTTAGGAGAATTAGCTGACATGTATTAGACAACTCAATGAGTTAAACAAAAGGCAAATAAGAGTATTTAATGTAGATCACCAAAAAAAAAAAAATATTAACGCGTCTTGATAAACAATAAAAAGTGGTAGCTAAAATATACTTATGTATGGATATTTATAAGCCGAAAGCAAGCTCAATAGATCGCCACTACTTGAACGATTGTAATGATGTTTTTTTTTTTTGATAAAAATGATACATTTTGAAAAAGATAGCGTTTTTTTCTTGTTTGAACAACCAAATTAAATCAAAATTTTTACCAATTGATCCTATAAAGTGATATACCCACCATAGCATGTTAAGCTTTCCAGGAAATGCTTTTCAGGAAATCTTATTTGCCTTTTTTTATCTTTTTTTAAAAAAGGTCACGTGACCTGAGTCATAAAGATTTTCCCGATTAGGCAACGCGGTAAAAGAGTCATTTTCGAGAATCTACGATTATAAAAGAAAGAGTGAAAAAAGTTAGCCATCTTAAGTTAACAATCTCTTTTACTAAACAAGACAACCAACATGGCCAAGACCATTTTACATTTGAGAGCAGAAGTTAAGCCAAGAGAAGCTAGAGCAGCACTTTCTCCAGCCGTTGTTAAGGAGCTATTAGAAACTGGGGATTTCGAAATCTTCGTTGAAGAAGCCCCTCAATCTACCTTTTCATCATCTGAATACAAATTAGCCGGTGCTAAGATCGTTCCATTTGAATCTTGGAAATCTGCTCCTAAGGACAGAATTATTATTGGGTTGAAGGAGTTAAGAGAGGAAGAAACTTTCCCGTTAGTCCACAATCATATCCAATTTGCCCATTGTTATAAAAACCAAGCTGGTTGGGAAGATGTCCTGGGTAGATTCCCAAGAGGTAATGGTGTTCTTTACGATTTAGAATTCTTAGAAAACGACCAAGGTAGAAGAGTTGCCGCTTTTGGTTTCTACGCTGGTTTCGCTGGTGCTGCCTTAGGTGTTCTTGATTGGTCCTTCAAACAATTAAACCCTGATAATCAAGATTTACCAGGTGTTACTCCATACCCTAATGAAAACTTATTAGTTTCTCATGTTAAGACACAATTAGATAAGGCTGTTGCCAAGACCGGTAGATATCCTAATGTTCTTATCATTGGTGCATTGGGTAGATGTGGTTCAGGTGCTATTGATTTCTGTAAAAAGGCTGGTATCCCAGAATCCAATTTAATCAAGTGGGATATGAACGAAACTAAGAAGGGTGGTCCATTCAAAGAAATCGCTGACGCTGATGTTTTCATCAACTGTATCTATCTTTCTAAGCCAATTCCACCATTTATCAATTCTGATTTATTAAACAAACCAGACAGAAAATTGAGAACTATTGTTGATGTTTCAGCTGATACTACAAACCCACACAACCCAGTTCCAGTTTATACTATTGCTACCCAATTTGATGAACCTACTGTTTTAGTCCCAACTACTCAAGGTCCAAAATTAAGTGTTATTTCTATTGATCATTTACCATCATTGTTACCAAGGGAAGCATCTGAATTCTTTGCTCATGATTTATTACCATCATTGAAGCAATTACCAAACAAGGAAACTGCCCCAGTTTGGGCTAAGGCTAAGAAATTATTCGACCATCACGTTGCTAGATTGAACAAACCAAAGCTTTAAGATAACCAATTTAGGGACTTTACTATACTTTATAACTGTTTATTTTTAATATATAATATAATATTAGGCTAAATATTACTCCTTTTGAACGGATAAGAGATCTCTCTTAGCCTTTCTTTGCTTTTTCTTAGCACGCTTACCCATTGGTTTAGTTTTCCCCTCCATTATTTCTGCTAAACCTTCAGCATCTGATTCATATTCACTTTCAGTACCGTAACCAACGTCCTGTTTTGATGGATCAAAAATAGGTTTCATTGTACTTGCCTTTTCAATTGATTCTTCAACAACACCGACGACGTTTAATCTTTCACCAGTTGAGTAAACGGCAACTTGGTCCATTAAATCCAAATCCCAGATAACTATTTGCCCATCTGATGAAATTGAAACCATAAGATTAATTTGTCTTTCACCTCTAACTTCTTTGTAAAATGTTAAACCTTTAACTCTAATTGAATGACCTTGTAATGAATGTTTTGCTGGAGGTAATTCAGGTGTTGAATTTGGATCACCTGAGATTTTTTCCTGAACTGGGAAAGTTTCCTCATTGAAATCCCAGAATTGAATTGACCCATCACTGAGACCCATAACGAGATAATCAACATTAGCCAAAGTAATGAATTCCATACACATAATGACTTTTCTAGCATTTGTTTTCCATAATGAGTAAAGTTTACCCTCTCTAGTTTTCCAAATCATCAATCTGTTTCTGAACCCAACAATGAACCATTCACCATCAGGGCTAAATCTAACATATTCTGGTTTTTCACCTCTTGTCCAAGCACCCTTTAATTTCAAACCTGATGCCTTTTTCCCTGTCATCAAATTCCATAATCTAACGGTGTTATCCTCACCTGTTGAAATGGCAATTCTATTAGATGGATGGATGGAAAGATCATAAACTGTCCCCTTATGACCTTTGAGGATTTTGAAAAGTTCCCAATCTTTTGTTCTCCAGAGTAAAATTGTACCATCCGTGGAAGAAGACAGGAGCCAATTAGCATGTTTATGTAATGGGTAACTAACATCCCCTGATTGCTTTGTATTAGTTTCATTGGAAAAACAAAGTTTGGTGATTGAACCTTGATGTTGTAACAAGGTACCCAATTCTTTCCTCTTTTGTAAATCGTAAATACGTATGTGTTCATCATTGGCACCTGTCACTAAATACCTCTTAGCTATATCCAAAGTTTTAATAGATAACGAATGTGCAGCAAAATGGAAAA
Organism: Saturnispora sanitii; assembly: GCA_030563185.1. Classification (NCBI taxonomy): domain Eukaryota; kingdom Fungi; phylum Ascomycota; class Pichiomycetes; order Pichiales; family Pichiaceae; genus Saturnispora; species Saturnispora sanitii. The sequence goes on along the minus strand of JAKUBF010000038.1, from coordinate 8,204 downwards.
TAGGTAAGAAATGTGGTTCCCTTGTGTCTTCTGGGGTGGATTTCAAAGGTAAATCAAGCGAGAGACAGAGAAGTGAGTGCTCGTATGACCCGACGAGGATTCTCAATTGGACTTTGTCGGTCATGGCTAAATAATGTTTAGATAATTCACTGTAGTTTAATGATAAATTTTTTTTTTTTTTTTCATTTTTTTTTTTTTTGGTTGTTGGATCTGCTGAGCACATTGGCTATGTTACGTAATACGAGGTGTCGCATTCTAGAAAAAATTTTAGTGCCAACAAAAAAGCAGCCTGTGAAAGTTAATTATACATCGAACTAATATCAAATTATGGACTCAATAATGAACTTCTGGGGCGGGGTCCCGCTAACGGGGCCTAGCATCTCAGAGGAAGCAATGATCTCGGACTTCATTGGCGACGAAGCAGTCCAGGGCCAGATTTCCAGCGAAGAAAATGGCGTGTTTCAACAGCAAACTACACCTACTATTACAGTGAAACCTGGGGAATCGCTGAAAGATTACCAAAGAGCCAAGGACGCCTTGATGCAGATGGAGTTTGGGTTGGCCAATAACAACGTTTACATCCCACAAAGTAAATTGGATTGGGGATATATTAATGCCAAAGCTGAAATTAATATGGAAGATTCAGAGGTTAGTTCTACTATTCTACCACAAGTTTACCAAGATGCTTGCAATAGACCGGGCGAAGAGTTTCCCTTTCAGTTATCCATTGTTGATTTACCCACATTTTCAAGAGTTGAAACTCAAATTAAGATCAATTTAGAAATTAGTCCAGCTCCAAGGGAATTTTTAATTCATTTACCAAGGGATACTATTGCTAAACCTAAATTCACTTTGAGAAACGGAGATTTACCCAAGGATACATTGGATCAGATGTTGTTCTTGGATACCTTCGTTATTAATTCAACTACTAATACTAATACTAATACTGCCTTTCAATCATGTAATGCCTGTAAGAGGTGTATGAGAAGAGAAATGAAAAGAGCAAGTAGGAAGAAGAAGGGGTTAGAGGATGATTCATCTAATTGGGATCTGAGAAACCCAAAGAGGGCTATTATCTTTAACGCTAAGGAAGTTGTTTCATTCCCTGCCCCTAAGGGGGGAGTGGAAGAATTAATTAGCAAAAGATTAGAATTACTTTCAAGAATTGTTTGTTATTGTAGACATCATCAACAGGTCAATGGGTTTAAACTGCTGTTCATTTTGAAGAATTCTAAGGATGAAATCCTTGGTAGATGTTTTTCTGATGCTATTATGATCATGGATAGGAAGAAGGCTATTAAGAGTGGTGCAGCTAGTGAAGCAATTCCAGAAACTGGTGCTATCAGTACCAGTGAAGTGGAAACTGGTAATGGGGCCAATGTCCTGAAATTATTAGATGACCATTCCGATTTCTCTGATGTTAACAATTTTGTTGCAAACAATTCTGAAAATGCTCTCAATATGTTACTTAGTCAATCAATTATGGGTAGTACAGAAGATAGACCAGTTAAGAGACTGAAGAGGACGTGGTCACCACCTACACCACCTAACATGTCAACGCATTCTGATTATAATGGAAATGCTAGACCATCATCAACATTTTCCCTTGATCCTACACAGATTAGTATAAAGAGGGAACCACTTTCACCACTGACTTCAGATACAAATTCACCTCATCATATGCTGTCATCAGCTACGTCGAATTCACTTATTGGGGATACGACTCCGGAGAAATTGACGGTGAATAATGTTAACAACAACAATAACAACAACAACATTGGTGCTGTTAACACGGGGAATAACAATTTCACATACACCAATACCCTTGGGTTAGCCGATGTGCCAACTGTTCAAAAGATCATTCCTGCACAGGGGCCAATTAGAGGTGGGATAGAAGTGACACTGTTAGGTACGAATTTCCATGCAGGTTTGCAAGTGAAATTTGGGGCTAATGTTGCTTTAACTACACAATGTTGGTCTGAAACTACCATGGTTACTTATTTACCACCCGCTAGTGAACCTGGTCCTGTTTTAGTGACATTTGATGATTGGGCTGGTGGAAATGCAGGTACAGGATCAGGGAACCAAATTTTTACATATACTGATGATACTGATAGACAGTTAATTGAATTAGCTTTACAAATTGTTGGATTGAAGATGAATGGGAAATTGGAAGATGCCAAGAATATTGCCAAGAGAATTGTGGGGACTAATGGGGAATTGTCATCTCCTAGTAATGGGAGCGTTAGTACAAGTGGTGGGATGATGGACAGCAACAGTTCCAGTAATGTTTCTCTTAATGATACTGCTAGTGCCACTGTTAATTGGATGACAACTGCTTCTAACCAGATGAAGAAGTTGTCAAAGACGAATTTGAACCATGAGGAGATTTTGATGAAATTTTTGGGGATTGTTAATTTACCAAATTCACCTATTAGTGAACCTAATTGGGGGGTTTGTACTAGTGAGGGACATACTATGCTTCATTTAGCCTGTTTTATGGGGTACGATAAATTATGTACTTATTTGATTAGACAGGGTGCCAAGATGGACAAGGCTGATAAGAACGAACTCAAACCTTTACATTTTGCCTTTTTGAAGGGAAATAGGAAGATCATCCAATTGATGATTAAGTATGGAGCCAAAGCTGAAGCTGGGATGTATTCCATTGCTGATTCAAACGTTCTTGATTTACTGAATGGGAATCAAGATAATGGAGAAATTGTTGACATGGTTAGAAGAATCAGTGTTGATAGTTTGAGTGATGATGATGATTATTATGACGATGACGAACGCGTTGTTAGAAAACGCATTTCGTCTAGTATATCCGAAGACAGTGAACTGGATAGTGATTTGGCTGATGACGAAGAGAGTGACGATGAACACGCTGAAACCATTAGGGAAAACCCATTTGGGATGAACCTATGGATTGCAATGAAGACTGCGATTGTTAATAAGATGGATGAATTAGGGGTTAGAAATGTTCAAGAAGATGCTATTAATTGGATTAACCAGAATACTACCATGGCAGCCGAAGATGCTATGAACTGGCTCAATGCTAGTACCCCGGCAGAGGATGATTTACCATCATACGATGATTTGTTCCCTGATACAGGCAATGCACTGAGAAGTTTCATGAATTTTAGGGGGCATAAGCAAGAACAAGAGCAAGAACAGTCAGAACAGTACAGTGACGACGGGTCAGTTACCTCTTTGGAAACGGTTCCATTGACGAAACCAGTTTTTGGTGACTGGAAGTTAATGGTTTTCTGGTTACCTATGATGGTTTTAGTTTTTAGCGTTATCTTAGGGTTCCAATGGGGGTACATGGAGTTCAACCACCCAAGGGCTCAGGAGGTGATTGAGAAGATGAAGACGGGGTTTGGTGGGGTTGTTTTAGGCCAAGAAAGGTTGGCGCAACTGTTGAACAGAGCGTAAAGTTAGTTATTTAGTTAGCTAGCTAGCTAGCGAAGCACTAGCTTTAGCCATTTGAGATACCCCATTACTTACCTTTCGTTTTAGTTTTAGTTTTAGTTTTAGTTTTAGTTTTAGTTTTACATATATTTCACTGACACAACACGCGTGATAAAAAAATGAAAAATGGAATATAACCGTTAGCCCGTAATAACACTATTATCCATAGCAATTGACGATGTCGTGGCGAATGAGCGAGACACTCAAGCGGGAGATCTACAAGTGTGCCCAGATCCCGCAGACGGGGGTTTCATTAAGACAGATGGTGCAGTTTGGGCCGAGACCATCGCAGGGGACTCTTTTCCACGCCAGTAGGTTCGCTGTGCACGAATTACCCATAAGGTTGAGTCACCGGGTGTGGGAGTTGGACCATTTACCACACGGGCTGGCTAAGGAGGAGAATATTATGCGGGTGCGTGATTGGTACGCTCAGAGTTTCGAGGAGCTGCGAGCAGTGAAGGAGCCATTAGATGTCACTGGGGAAGATACTGGGGTGTTGGCCCAATTGCTGGGGAAACCAGTCATGGTTTCCAGTGATGTTGGGAGTATCCCTACTGGGGCTCCTGAGATACGCCCCACGGGTTGGGTGTTCCAGGATGATGGGGTCGTAGTTAATAGAAAGACCCGTAGTGTTTCTCAAGGGACCACTGGGAACGAGGTTACAGTTGGAATTGGTGGGGACAATCCGTATTCTTCCTATTACCATCATTACCCAAAAGAGACACTCTACCCTAACGAGATCATCGACTACAACAAACACGTCACCCAAGTATTAGTGAAGATTAAAGAGAGACATGATGCCACAGTAACCACTTTGGCAAAGGGCGTGCAGAACTGGAAGGCCAAACACCCACATTTACATACTGACACCACAATCAATCAATTCTTAGACAGGTTCTATATGTCCCGTATAGGGATCAGAATGCTCATTGGACAGACCATTGCTTTGAACTTGCAATCACAAAAACGTATGCAAGATGACGACTATGTAGGGATCATCTGTCTTAAGTGTAACATTGCTGATATAACCGAAGACGCCATTGACGCTGCACGTTTTGCCTGTGAACAGCATTTTAACTTCATGGACTCCCCACAAGTTAAACTTTATTGTCCTAAAGATTTGACTTTTAGTTATGTCCCTGGGCATTTAGTCCACATGTTATACGAAACATTAAAGAATTCTCTCAGGGCTACAATTGAACACCATTCGAAATTGCACCCTGGGGTTCAACTGGAGGACATTGAATACCCCCCAATTAAAATAATTGTTGCTAAGGGTGATGAGGATATAACAATAAAGATCTCTGATGAAGGTGGTGGGATCCCAAGATCGGCTGTGCCATTAGTTTGGACGTACTTTTACACATCTGCTGATAAATCTGCTAGTTTGGATGATTTAGAAGGTAGAGCCCCATTCATGGGGTTAGGGGTTGGTTTACCACATTCAAGATTATATGCTAGGTATTTCCATGGGGATTTCAAATTGATCTCAATGGAGGGTTATGGTACTGATGTTTATTTGCATTTGAATAGGTTGACCAGTAGTAGTGAGCCGTTATACTAAGCGGAGCAAATGGTGAGGGAGTCTTTACTACTACTACTACTACTACTACTACTACTATTGCTGCTTATAATACCACCATTCTATGTATACCAACAATTTTTTTTAATTGATAATAAAGTTAATAAAGTTTAAATTACTTGAACGTATGTGCCTATATTCACCCTATTAAAAAGCCTATCAACAGAGTATTTACTGCTGGGTTGCCGTTAAGTTTTTTTTTTCTTGAAAATATCAATCCCTCCAGCTCATCGTTTGCCCTCGTAGATCTGCTATTCTAAAATAGCACAGTGCAAACGATAGAATTAAAAAGACTATGTTTATTATTTTTAGCATACCCAATTGCACACGAATGTCAACCAAAAAAATATACACCGTTTACTTTCAACAAGTTACAATGGCAAAACCATTTTTGAAAATCACACTTTGCCACAGGGAAATGTTAGTATGAGACAAATTTCCAAATCATACTGATCTTTACATAATTAAATACATCACAGGAGATTCCTAACGCTGAAGAACACATCAAGGGTAATAATATACAATTTCAAGGGATATGAGACGTACAATTGGATAATTTACAGAATTAAAGGTTTTTCAAAGTCAACAACATCAGATGAAAAATAAGGATTCCAATGGGCATAAAAGTAATTTTTCATGGTACATAATCATCATATCTTATAATTGAGCAGGGCTTTAAAGCATTTAACACCAAATTGGCTGCTTTATATCGATCTGCTCAAAATCACCACTTTTTGAATCTAGAAAAATCTTGGTCCATGGATTTCCTTTATTGTTGGCTCATTAGAAAATTTGAGAGAAGGGGATATCAATGGTGTTAATCTCCCCATGTCAAGTTCGCTGTAGCGAGCAGGAGAGCCGTTTGAAATTCGGCCCCTAAAAAAACAGGGGAACCCCTGTCAAATTTTTTTTTTATGATTTTAGTTTTTTGCATTTTATAGACGCTACGTTTAATATATCGACTTGAAACCACTATAGATCGAACCAGCACCACCTGATACACCCGTACAACCTATTTTCGAGCCTTTTTGAAACAAAAATATAAAATCGCCATTTTCTCGCGCTACAGAGGTGCTATAACCTTGCTTATAGTGTCAAAATGAGCAGAATGAACAGACGCGCCAAAGCCCCCATGTACGAGCTCATTGCATGTATATTCGAGCCAGTAGAGGCAAATAACGTTTTTAGCATGTAAAACATGCTACAACTCTGTCAAAACAACTCCAAAAGGGGCTATTTTTGCCGCGTTGGAAGCGCAAATTTTTTGTACACATTTTCATACTCTAGTTAATTTCGTAGCCATTCTGGTTCTTGAGATATAAGCGATTTTGTAATTTGAAAAACACATTTTTGACATTTTAACCACATTAACGTCAATTTTATCCATTTTATTCATTTGCATCGTATTCTTCCTGAATTATAAAACATGGTGATAGCTTCAAATAGGCAAAATTCGCAATATTAAATAAATGCTCATATGCTCAGCAAACCAGTTATGTTAACATGCCATATCTTGGGAATCAGTTAAGATATCAATCCATAATTAACATTAACGTGTTTTGCTAAATTCAAAGAAACTACTGTATCAAGGGGTAAGCCATTAAGGTTGTCAATTTGAAGATCGTTAATTGTAAGAGAACCGCTGACCTGATAAATATGAATAGAGTACCATTGTATAACCCTTAAACTAGTACATATAATATATGGTCTCATATGCCAATAACAATAGCCTAATGGGTATATAATTCCAATTTGTATTATTTTTACAATATAACAGCAGATATCAAGATAAGCACCAATCTAATCAACTTCTAACTTGGTATATAATATGGCTGCTATATGTAGCTATAGGTAAGTGCAAAATAAGGGACCATATATAGTTCCAAATCGCATCTAGAGCACAATTTAACAGCCAAAAACATACATTTAGTAAAAACATCACACCCTGGTAAGATTTTAACCATTACTAAACTCTCATTGTAATACTTGAATTTTTCTCCATCTGTTGATACAAATGGTTTAATCATAACTGCAATGGTTACAAAAATAGCCAATATTAGCTCAGCACCTTCCTAATTCAGCAATAACCATTTCCTAATTAGGAAACAAGCTCAGCAAGCTCTTGAGGCATCATGTCAGTATCTCAAGAACCAGCATAGATACAATAGTGATAAGTATCATCCTAAAAAGGAAAAAATTCAAGCATCATATAGCCTTAAGGGGTATGCTCCAGAGCCAGTATTTTGAAATGCATTATAATGGGGCCTACGATATTAAGCAGTAAAGATACAGATAAGTCTAAAATGAAACCATGGCCAAAATACAATCTTTAAAACAATGGTATAAATGTTGAAGTTGTATCTATGCTTTTATACGACAATTCTTGAAAATTTAGCTAAATTTAAAAACTATTTCTTCAATTGTACTTGTCTGAAAACTTCTCTGAGATAACGCAATATTTCAAATAAAAATTTTCAATCAGATGTATAGTATCATTAATTTTCATGGCAATTCATTCAGCTATAATACAATAATAGAATTTTTTACTAGAGTTGTACCTGTTTTGCAAAATTTCAAAAAACAACATTTTGGTGATTGTAAATTGACTCCACCTTAATATTAACAACCGATGTGTCATAGTTGGATCGCCATAAATCATTCGTATCAACTTGGTGCCATTTTTCAAAAAATGAGAAATGATTGACCACCCGCTAACAATAGTTAGATTAACATAAACAAGTGTGACCTATCATTCTGATTCACCTGAAATAACATCAAAAATTGTGCTAATAAAATCTCCAAATAACTTTAAATTTAGTCCTTAGTCACGATCAATACTGGAACCACACTATTAATTCATATTTGTATCTGAAAAATGGGTGTAAAACAAAATGCGCTAATCTGCAAAATTATTTTTTTTTTGCTTTTTACATAGCTCATCTTTGCCACTGTGTGTTTTTTCTTCAAGACACTACCATGAGGCCATCGTAGAGGATTACGAGCGGTTCAGACGCCAGTAGTCCACTCAGGAAGGGCAATCCGCTTGCCCGGTAGGGGTGTTTAGTGAAATATTCGAAGCAAGGGGGGCACATTCGGGGCACCTTACAGCTCTAAGATAGGATTACCAACGGGTCCAAAACCACCGCTT
>JAKUBF010000037.1:0-76640 GCA_030563185.1 Saturnispora sanitii | reverse complement strand
GGTAAATTATACAGAAAGATGCCAGTTGATGACTCAATCTTCAAATAGATTAGAGATAAGGCATTAAAGGATGTTCGAAAAACCACTTGTTGAACGAGGAATTTCATAAATATTAGCGAGGTGGTATTAATGCATTAGAATTTTGGGTGAGATTTTAAAGTTTTAATTAATTTAAAACTTTAACTTCTTTGGTTGTTCCCATGGGTTTTCTTGGTTGGTGAAATGACCATAGGAAGCAGTCTTAAAGTAAATTGGTCTAGCCAAGTCTAATTCTCTGACTAAACAACCTGGTCTTAAATCGAAATTCTTACCAATAATGGCAACTAATTCATCAGATGTCTTTTCAGAAGTACCGTAAGTGTCAACGTAAATAGATAATGGTTCAGCAACACCAATAGCGTAAGAACATTGAACCAAACATCTTCTACATAAACCAGCATTAACTAAAGATTTAGCAACCCATCTAGCAGCATAAGCAGCAGATCTGTCAACCTTGGAGAAATCTTTACCAGAGAAAGCACCACCACCGTGAGCACCCCAACCACCGTAAGTATCAACAATGATCTTTCTACCAGTCAGACCAGCATCACCTTGAGGACCACCAATGACGAATCTACCAGATGGTTGAATATGGTAAATAGTCTTATCATCTAATAAATGTTCTGGGATAACCTTCTTAATGATGTGTTCCTTTAATTGAATTCTTAAATCTTCAGTTGAAATTTCATCAGCATGTTGAGCAGAGATAACAATAGTGTCAACTCTAACTGGGACAACAGCACCACCTTCCTTTTTATATTCAATAGTAACTTGAGTCTTAGTATCTGGTCTTAACCAATCAAGGGAACCAGATCTTCTAGCATCAGCCATAGCAGCATTTAATTTATGAGCTAATAAAATAGTCAATGGTAATTTTTCATCAGTTTCATCAGTGGCATAACCAAACATGATACCTTGATCACCAGCACCTAATTTTTCAATAGCTTCATCATAATGTAAACCTTGAGCAATATCTGGAGATTGTTGTTCAATAGCAACTAAAACATTACAAGTCTTGTAATCGAAACCCTTATCAGAAGAATCGTAACCAATATGCTTAATGGTATCTCTAACAACTTTTTGGAAGTCGATGTTAGCCTTAGTGGTAATTTCACCGAAAACCATAATCATACCAGTCTTAGAAGCAGTTTCACATGCAACCTTTGAAAGAGGGTCAACTGCAAGACAAGCGTCTAAAATGGCATCAGAAACTTGATCACAGATCTTATCTGGGTGACCTTCACCGACAGATTCGGAAGTAAAGAAGAAGTGTTCAGCTGGAGCAGACATTAAAATGTTTGTTAGTTATTCAAAAGAAAAGACTGAGAAGAAGTGTGTTTTCGGGGGGAAAATTCATCCGTTTTTTATACCAAAATTTTTTCTCACATGTGAAAATTTTTTTTTTTGTACTCGTATAAAAGCAATTCTTACGTAAGCAGCCACTGTTTTAAACGAAAACACCTATTAATATAATTGCCATGAAAAATCGGAGTTTTGATCTGAAAACTGTGAATTTGACTCTTTAAGATGGTGTTATTAACAAGACGTTGTATAGGCTTCAAAAAACCTGCTCAGCGTCGTTTAATGTATGTTTTCATTTCTGATTCTACAACGCGGTTAACCATGTGAAAAGTTATAAAAAAATAACGGAATATCACGTGCAAAGGCGCTCATGTGCTCATCAAATAATGTTAGGTTATTAATGCTATACATATATACTTATTTATATGGCTATTGCCTATTTGCCTAATTATTTTGGCTTCTTCCAGAAATATTGCTTATGTGTCTTTCTACAGCTACGCAAGTGTGAAGAGGACCCCTTTAAATCTTCAACTAACTTAACTCTGTTTTTATCATCATCCTTTTCTGGAATATAATAGTATTCTTCATCAAGTGGTTTCCCAGCGGCATCCTTACCTTCTCTGTAAATAACACCAATACAATTAATACGATGAACTAAAAGACACCTGAGTTGGAAATTAGTCATATTCTTCGTTTTCACACTACCCAATTCTATAATGGATTGGAATGGTGTTTGTAATATCCTTGAGTATGCAATATAATTGGTTATAACATTAATAAGGTCATCCATAGATGTAATTCCATTTAGCGTTTGATCAATTTCATTTTCTGACATGTTCTTTATTTGTTGCTCTTCAGTGAGAACCTTCTTCTTATTGGACTTTTTAGTTGTTGTTGATAATGCTGGTCTACCCCTCTTTTGTTCCTTTTTAACAATAACGGGAGTATTAATTAATGGAATTTCAGTTAAAACAGAATTAGAATTATTATCATTTGAAACATTGTTTTTAATAACTTTAGTTTCAGTAGGTTCAGCTTCAGGTTCAGTTTTTTTAACAGGTGATGAAGGAGCATCAATAGAAACTTTGATTTTTGTTTCCTCCTTTTCAGTAGTTGGAACATCTTCATGAATAATAAAAGTTTTGTCTGCTAATGGTGTGGCATTAGGAGTAGAATGAATAAATGAAACATCATCATCTGGTGTGGATTCTTTATAAATAAATGAATTAACCATTTCATTTCTCTCAATTGGTTTTGGATTATCATTACCAGTTGAATTTAAATCATCATCCATAGTTTTATTGGCATCTTCAAAATCATCACTAGAAAGATCAATTTGTTTTCTTCTAATTTCATCTCTAGTTAATTGATTAACTTCAGGATATTTAAGAAGAATAATTTCACCTCTAACATCCAAAATGGTACCTTCAATAAGTGGCATTTTAATAGTTTCATATCTTAACATGAGGAAATTAGTGAAATCTTTACTTCTTTCTAAAACTCTTGAATTATCAATCGGAACTGGTTTCCCCTTTTCCTTAATTGTTAATAAAAATTTATGATTTTGAAGATCATGAAATTCACTTAAAACTGGAACGGTAACTTGCATACCATTATAACCAATACAATGAATTTCAACCATATTTTCATCAACTAAATATTTAATTGTCAAATGCAATCTTGAAACAGCCTTATTTTTCGAACTCAATGTATAATTAGATACAAGGTTAGATCTACCAATCTTAGTCTCAGTACCATCCATTGGTAATTCTAAAATATTTGTAAATTTAAAATCACCATAAATTCTCTTCTTAGTAAGAGATTGAATTTCAGTTGTAGATTTGGATTCTGGTAACTTTCTCTTATGAGTAGCAATAGTGGTATTGTTGCTGTCATAAACGACACTTGAATTAACAACATCAGAAGAAGGGTTAGGTGTTGGTAATTCATCAGGGACAGAAGTTGTTGCATTGGCAATAGCAACAGCAGGGGTTGGAGCTTTCATGAATTTAACATCAATATGATCATGATCGTCACCAATTAAAGGTGACGATGGTGGGAACTGTTGGGTTTCCATTTTGCTTTTCTTTACTTTTATTTGCGTTATTCGATTAAGGAAAAGGAATTGAGGAAAAACAACAAAGTTTGAGTAGTTTGTTTACAACGCGTTAAAATTGTTTTATATGACGCGTCTGCTGAGCAACTTGTTTACGCGTTTTGAAAAATTCAAATAAAAAAATAAAAAAACGAGGGTTTGTCACGTGAAAAAATCAATTTTTTAACCCTCTTTTTCTAACCCTCGCGCCTCAGCAATAAAAAAAAAAGAATTCCCAATAAGGAAATGTGACTGTGTTTTTCTGTGTTTTTTTTCTCTTTGAAGATCTCAACTCGACCCCCCCTCACTGAGTCTGTGGGTGAAAAATATCTGAAAAATCAAACATTTTTTAGAAGGGTTGTCCTCTCTTAAAGTTACAACACATATAATTCAAAATGGGTAGTATGTACTAGATACTTAACTTCAAATAACAAATAACGTGAATATAAGAACAAGGGGGAAACATGTTTCCTTAGTTACATATATACTGTTCAACGTGATTGACATCTTTGGTCATCTTCAATAATTTATATCAATTAATGTGAAAATTTTTACAACTATCAATTATAACAACAAGATTCATATATATGGGACATTCACATATTGCCTTTTAATCACTTATATTTTTCACGTCATTATTGCTTTCTCGAAGTCTACATTAATTTAATTCCAACAATTAGAATACTTACTAACACGATTTTTTCAATCAGAGGGTACTCCTTCTATGGGTAAGAAACACACTAAGTCTCATACTTTATGTAAGAGATGTGGTAAGAGATCATTCCATAACCAAAAGAAGACTTGTGCTTCCTGTGGTTACCCAGCTGCTAAGATGAGAAAGTACAACTGGGCTGAAAAGGCTAAGAGAAGAAGAACCACCGGTACCGGTAGAATGTCTTACTTGAAATACGTTTCAAGAAAGTTCAAGAACGGTTTCCAATCTCAAGTTGATGCTTAAATTTTGTAAGTTGTTTTTATAAATATAACATAAACAAACGTTTTAAAAAAAGTACAAGATTAATTTAAAAATCGAAGATATAGTAAAACAGTATTTATGGATGGATGTGTGTTTGTATCTATATCCTATTCCATGATAATATCATTATCATCTTCGTTTTCAAAATTCGGTATGTCAAAATTTATACTACTTGTTAATTTATCAACATCTTGCTCACCAATTAAATCAATTAACATATCCCTACATGTTTCAATCATATCACTAGAATAATCAAATTCTATACCATTAATCATATCCATTTCTAATTCTAATTTAAATTCCTTTGATATATCACCATATTTATCTAAAATCCTAGATTCTAATACCGGATTAAAAATTTCACTATTTGCACCTCCTTCTCTAGTTAATTTCAAAAAATTTAAACTTATATCCTTCATATTATCTGAACTAACTCTTAATAAACAAAGAATAAACATTTTCCCCTCGAATGCTTGAATTGGGACTTGGAAATCCAATTCTTGTATTAGATGTTTAATAATAAGAATGCATTTTGTAATAATTAAAACAGTTTTATCAATGTATGGAGATCTCGGATTTTCAAATATCCCCATTTGTTTTTCATTGATTATTTCTGTTAGTTTGATAAATAATTGGTATTTAAAATCATGAAAATTAATCGTTTCATTCATTACTAAAAGAATTTCAAATAAATTAAGCAATTTCAGTTTAAATTCAATATCAACAAATTCTTTATCATTTTCTTCATGTAATAATATCGCATTGTATGTTTCAATAGGGTGCGATCTAGGTACAGATGAAGGTTCACCAGATATAGGTGAAATTAATTCCAATAATCCTGTAAAAGAATTAGAACCCATAGATTTATTTAATCCATTTATCTTAAACTTATTTTTATTTGTACTTTCATCAAACAATGAAATAAGATATGCAATAATTTTATGATTGATCACTTCACCATTTCTATCCTTTTTATAAGTAAATGCAAAATTCGAAATTTCAAAAGTTGATGATAATAAAATGTTCAATCCACTGTATACAAAAGTTGGTGTTGTTAATGGTTGAATAAATGAATAAAATAATTTTGGTTCAATATTAGTCCAAAAATAATTAGATGCTTTAGATGTAGTAAAAGTTTCAGAACTAAATGAAGTTATATTTGCAAGTGATTCTAATATATCCATTGAATAAACAGTAGTGAAAATTTCCATTATTTTAATATGTGTAGGTTTTTCTAAAAATGAATAATCCATAGTTTCATCATTTCTATTGGATTGAATATAATTGAGAATATTTCTTGAATCTTCTGCTGTTGAAAGATAATTAATTTCAGATGATATTATATCTGGGAATAATCGCAATATAGAAGTGATATCAATTGTTAAAGATTTAATTAAATCATCGGATATTGCTGTTGGTTTATACATTAATGAAAAATTAATCAATGGTAATAAAAAAATAGCTTGTAATAAACAATTATTTTCAGGTAATAAGCATTTCCTAGTGTAATGCATGAGAAAATCAATGAAGTTGGAAATTAAAAAATCAATTCTATGTTTATTATCAAATTGGATTAAAAACTTTAAAATGATTGATTTAAAGTCATCTGATTCTTGTGACATTTTAATACCATGAAATTCATAATCAAATTTAGATGTTATATCTGATAAATATTCCAATATTGGATTTTCAGTCCCTGGAATAACATAATTGGATATCGATTCTGTAAATGCTGATCTTTCATCCTCATACCAAACTGTTCGATTTAAAACAATAATTTTATCTTTGATATTAGTCAATGTTGTATCATTTGCCATAGAAGACAAAGAAGATGATGGAAAAGGTGGTGTTTTTTGGGTATCATTAATTGAACTACCACCTGAGTTCAATTTTCTTCTTTTATTAAGTTTTTCATCAATTGCTTTGAATTCATTATTATCCTTCCATTTCTCAATCTCAATCTCTCTATCCTTTAACAATTGATCCTTTTCCTTTAATAGCTTTTCCTTGGCTTCTAATTTTTCCTTAAATCTTTGTTCCATTTCATCTTGTCTTTTATAATAAGATTGTCTCAATTGTTCCATTTGATTTTCAAGTACAGCTAGTTGTCCTTGAAGTTGATAATTGATATTATTTGTAGTGGCAGTAGTAGTAATAGTAGTAGGTTGTGTTCTTTGTGCCTGTGTACGTTCAAGTTCACCTGCAATGTCGAAATCATCGTCCGAGAACGAATCATCAGCGTTATCTAAATCCATATGACGCGTTAATAATTCACGTTTGAAATGGCGTTTTTCAAATCAATTGTTGTATCAAACTGATTCTTTTCAAACGATAATGTTAAAAAAATTGTTTTGAATATTAATTTGTTTGATATTGAAATCAAAACGACGCCTTTTCGTTTTATTAAATACGTTTACAAAACAATAATCAATGGTAGAAAATATCAAAGTTACATACAACATTTAAAAAAAAAAAAATTTTTTTTCACTATTCTTCTTTCTTTTATAAAAAAGTCTTGCAAATGGTTGAAGATTCAAAGGTCAGAGATGCACAAAATGCTGTAAAGTTAGGACTAATTTCACAACAAGAAGTTCCATCTGCACAACTTGTGCCTTTACAACCAGTTACCCTTACATCCAAGGATAAAACTACCAAAAGATTAGTTGTAGTTTTAACACAAGCTTCATTAGAAACACATAAGATGTCCACATCTGGTGGTACAGATAAATATGCCCTTCTTAATTGTGATGATCATCAAGGTTTACTTAGAAAAATGGGACGTGATATTAGTGAGGCTAGACCAGATATTACACATCAATGTCTATTGACATTACTTGATTCACCAATTAACAAAGCAGGTAGATTACAAGTGTATATAATTACTGCTAAGGGTGTATTAATTGAAGTGAATCCATCTGTTCGTATCCCTAGAACTTTTAAAAGATTTTCAGGTTTAATGGTTCAATTACTTCATAAATTATCCATTAGATCAGTTAATTCTGAAGAAAAGTTATTAAAAGTTATTAAAAATCCAATTACAGATCATTTACCAACTAAATGTCGTAAGATTACATTATCATATGATGCTAATGTTATAAGGCCACAAGATTATATTAATACATTAGATGAAGATGAAAGTTTATGTATTTTTGTTGGTGCAATGGCAAGAGGTAAGGATAATTTTGCTGATGAATTTGTTGATGAGAAGATTGGTGTTTCTGAATATCCATTATCAGCTTCTGTTGCATGTTCTAAAATTTGTCATGGTGCAGAAGATGCATGGAATATCATGTAATTTTTACTTCTCTTTTATTTATTTCAACTATCTATCGTATCCAACTACGTTCTTATTTTCTAATTATCTTTATATATATCTCTCTTTTTATGTGTACAGTTTTGTTTAATGAATTCAACATTTGTTTCTAATTTGATGATGATGAGCAATGTCTATTAATGCAACAGAATTAAATGTCGCAATATCTTGCTCAGCATTATAAAAAGGGGAATCTTAACATAATTTAATTTTTGCCACTTTGGTTTTTCTTCTTACTTACATCTAATCACAGTAGAGTCTTTGCTATTGATGCCAATTTTTGAATCACCAGCTGTTTACGTGCAAAGTACTTTTCAAACCGTTGCAACTTATTTCATTCAACATGCTTATGTTAAGCCATTGATTGATTTACATCACTCTGATGCGAACTTCGTTCCAATGGAAGCCACTACTAGAGTCCATGTTAGAAGAGACAATATGAAAAGGCAAACACATATTAATGTATTTGATAATCAAGGTAATAAGATTTATACAATTGAAAGGGAATCGGCAACAACACCAACTTGGTCAATGTATACTTATCCAAAGAGACATGAAATTGCCACAATTAGAGCTGGGTTTTTCTTAAAATCTTTTGATTTTCATAATAAAATTGGTCTTCAACATAGAGTTTTAGGTAGAGAGAATGGGTTAGCAGGTAGAATGAGGACTTTTTATTTAACAGATGGTTATAAATATATTTGGACTAGAGGTACTAAATATTTAGAAAAAGTTACTAATCAAGGTGGTGGTGATGAAGAAACTAGGGAAAGAATTGCCAAAGTCAGATTAATGAGACAAAGAAAATTTGATTATGAATTATTAGTTGATGAAAGAAAAGCTGATTTAGAAATTACCTTAGCTACTGCATTTCTTTGTATGATGACATTTTGGGGGTTGGGGGACATTACTGAAACTGTTGGTCCAACTATGTTAACACCAATTGAAGTAGTAGCCGCCCCAGAAGTAACTTCTGTTCCAGCTCAAGTTCCAGCTCCAACTCCAGAGAGAATTATTGAAAGAGTTATTGAAAAGGTTGTACCAGTTGAAAAGATTGTTGAAAGATACATTACAGAACCAGCACCAATGATGCCCAATGTCACCTTTGAGGTTGAAGCTGATGAAGAAGCTGATGTCACTATTGAAAAAGCATGAATGACATCATCCTTCAACAAATGGGTAAGATATTAATAAATTTAAAGCTGGAATAGAGGTAAATATATGAGTATTTGTATAAATAAATTAGGAATGTAATAGATATAAGAAAACAAATAAACACTAGAGAACCCACTGACGTAATGGGTTGCTGAGCACATGAGCACTCCCGGAGAATCTGGTCAGTAAAGATAAGAAGGTTCGAAGGAATGACATTTACTTGTCCTCCCCCCCCCCCAACAACATTCTCCTCAATCAACACAACACAATACAACATGGTCAAAACTGTCTTCTGCCCCCTCTGCAACGGCGTGTCTTGGACTACCGGGTCCATTGATCTCTCCGGGCCAACTCAAGAAATCAAAAGTGTCATGGAGAGCCATCCAAAATCCGATTGGTGTTCCTGTGTGCACACGCTGACACCAGATGCACCAGATTTCCCACCTAAAGCAGGAACAGGTGGTCGTCGTGGGTCCACGAGCGTTTAAATAGGGCTTTACTTACTTACTTTATTGATCGTTCTGTTTAGTCCTCGTGTGATATCCCACTTCATCCCACCTTCCTCTATTTTTAATTCACGTGATCTAGTTAGATCACGTGACTATTTATTAATTAATAATTTTTGTTTTTTTTATGACTAAGCTTTGAAATCATCTCTTATAAATTGCCTATTTAGGCATTTTTTTCTAGTCGATTCTGATTAATACAATAAGATGTATTTAAATAGATATGAATCTTTTTTCTATAATAATCATTTTTTTAATTGTTGTAATGTCAATATTTTACAAACTTGCAAATACCGCAACTAAAGCTTCAAATCAATTAAAATCAATAATAATGAACGATACTGAACATTTTACATTTAACGAATCAAAGAAATTACCAATTTTCTTCTTCTCACATGGTGGCCCAACTTTCGCTGATAGAAATGATCCAATGGGTTCAAATAAGGGTGCTTGGGATGCAACTAATAAAATTGGTAAATATATTAAGAAAAATTTAAAACCTGATTATATCATTGTCGTTTCTGCTCACTGGCAAACTAAGAATCCTGATGAAATTGAAATTTCCGTCCCTGGTATTGGTGAAGCTTTTTACACTGAAAATGGTATTAAATCAAAAAAATTACAAGACAAAGAAAATGCATTAGTTTATGATTTCTATGGTTTCCCAAAAAAGTTTTATGAATCTCAATTTCATACTTATTATAACAATGCCATTGCTAAAGATATTGTTAAAACTTTAAAAGAATCAGATTGGTTTCAAGCTAAAACTATTGAAAGAGGTATTGATCATGGTGCATTTGTCCCATTAAAAGTTGCTTTTGGTAATACTGAAATTCCTGATTCTGGGAAATGGGATATTGATGTCCCACTTATTCAAGTTTCCTTAGCTGGTACTTCTGATATTGAAATTCATTATAGATTAGGTCAAGCTTTGGCTAAATATAGATCACTTAATGGTGCAATTATTTTTTCTGGTATGTCTGTTCATAACTTGAGAGATTTAGGTTTAGCCATGTCTCAAAATAATAAACCATTACCATATGTTAAACCATTCAATACCATCTTGTCTAATATTTTAACTAAAACTGAAAAATCTCAATTAATGGAAGAATTAAAGCAATTACCTAGAAAGCCAGAATATAAGGACCTTTACAACAGATCACATCCAACTAATGAACATCTTCTTCCTGCTATTGTTGGTGCTGGTGCTTCTGAAGGTGACGAATGTACTGAAATTTACTCTTCTGCCTCTGGCTCTCTTGGTTGGAATTTATACGGTTGGGGTGATTTGACTGGTTTTAAATAATATATAAGTATATACATATATTTAATAATTTAATAAAGGTTTTTTGCCTATAGTAGTACCTAATAGCACTTCACTGCCTCCGAAATACACAATGAAAATATCATAGTCAATTTTCTCATGAAAAATTAATGAGCATAAATGAGACTATATGATGTTTATTAATTATAAGAAGAAGTTGAAAATTGTGACTATTCACTTATTCCATATTAAATTTATAAATATCTCTGTATATGTTTATTCTTAAAAGGAAATAACTTCTTAGTGACTATTGATAAGAGTGTTTCTTTTATCCGTATCAAATAATATTTGCAAAAAAAAAAAATATTTCCAATATGTACTCATACATAATACTAACTCGGATCATTTGTCTAATATGCCTAAATTCAAGCGTACATTCACTGCATGTCTTTCATGTCGTACGCGTAAAATTAAATGTGACATGGGACCTGTCGATTCACCACATGATCCACCCTGTGTGCGATGCAAGAGAGAGAGAAAAGAGTGTGTATTTGTGGAATCAAAGAGGGGGAACCACCATTCGAGTGTCTCAAATGCAAATGCAAATATAAAGAGCCCAGCTGTACAAACACCTAAACCTGGTATTAGCTATAACCCACAATCTCATAGAGGTCCATCACCTCTTCAAGTACCACAACAACAACAACGAGATATCCCATCACCATCAATTCCAAATATCATTTCTCCTACACCCTCAACATCAGTCAATAACTCAACAATGGTCTTCTTAGCTCATGTTGCAGGCAATATAGCCAAGCCAGATTCCCGTGATCGAATTGATGCACAAAAAAGAATTGCCCAATTAGAAGATTCATTAACTAATAGATCAACACCTCCATTACAAAGGGAAAGAAATGATTCAATGGATACAGAACCAATAATGGATTCATTTGGTCATGAAAATTCAAATTATCCACCAAAAGATTCATCAGGTAGATTTTCTATACCACCACCAAAATCAACACTGCTCATTAGACCTAAACCTGGTGGAAAATTAACTGATATTGAATATATTTGCCCTAGTTATAAAATACCATATGATAATACTACAAAAGATTCTTATCAACCACACCCAAATCAAATTGGTTATCTTTTAACTGAATGTGAAGCTAGAAGATTAATATCATTATTTTTCACAACAATGCATCCTTTTTACCCATACATCCCACAAGAATTACATGATCCTGATGTTTTACCAGGATATCCAATACTTTTGTGTACTATTTTAGCAATTTCAACAAGATATCATTTATTACCTGATAAAATTGGGGAATGGGATTATAAATATGAATATGAAACTACACCATCCACGACAAAAACTACAACAACATCAGATACAAATGAAGCTAATGAAGGCCCAAATTTAAATCAAGCCTCCTCTTCTATGGTCCCATCTTTTGCATCAGGTGAAAGACATATTGCTATCCATGAACAACTTTGGATATATTCACAACGGTTAATGTCTATGACTGTTTGGGGTGAATCTTCTTCAAGATCTATTGGTACATTGTTATCCTTTTTACTTTTCACTGAATGGAATCCTAGAGCTATTCATTTCAGATGGTCAGATTATGCTAATAATGCAGATGATGATTCACTTGCTAATTCACATAAGAGAAGTGGCAATACCAATTTAAATCAAGTTTCCGCCGAAAATGAAAGTTCTGATGAGTACGCTGGATTAAGTGCATTAAAGAGAAGTGAAATTATGTCGTTTATGTTAATTGGAACAGCTACTAGATTGTCATTTTTATTAGATGATCATCCACTTATTTTTATTGCTACCAATATTAGTGAAACTCATACTTCTATTGGTTTACACAAAAAATCAATGTTACAACAAACATTATCGGAAGTTGACATTAATGACTCTAGATTTAAATTCACAATGTATCAAAAGGGTACAATTGAATTATTACAATTTTTATCACTCTGTTATGAAACTTTGTATGGTACGAAACCTAAATTTATCATGTTAGATAAATATCAAACATTGGCAATTTTAGATATTCTTTCCCCAGTTTTGGAAAATTGGTACAGAAAATATTATAAATTATTAAAACCATCACATTTACACAATGTTACTTTAAATTCTAAAAATACTGAAAATGATGGAAATGGAGTTAAAAATTCATCCAATTCCCAACCAGATTGGTTAGATTTACAATCAACTTATCCTAAATTGCAAAGGGATTTGAACACATCTATTGAAAGGGAATCTCTCATTTTGGATTATTACTATACGAAACTTTACCTTTATTCACTTGCATTATCCGGTGATACATCAGTTTCTGCTAATTTAAGAAATTCTAAAAAGGGTCGTACGTTAAGATTAGATGAATTGGCAAGATATTCCAGGTATGTTGAACTTGCCTATAAGGCAGCTAAGGAAGTACTTAATGTCATTTTACGTGTTAAGAAATTAAAATTGTTGAAGTATATTCCCGTTAGATGGGTAACAAGGGTTATTAAAGCTGTTTCATTTATCGTTAAATGCTATCTTACATTAACTACTAATCACGTTAATGCTGGTGGAAATAAAATGGGTGATACTTCATCATCTAATCCACCAATCCCTAATGCCAACGATGAAATTTTAAGATTATCTGTTATTCCATTGGAGGAAATTATTACATTATTACAAAAAATTGCCATTTGTTTAAGAGACTCCACTCCTGATGAAC
The DNA here is from genome assembly GCA_030563185.1 of Saturnispora sanitii. Classification (NCBI taxonomy): domain Eukaryota; kingdom Fungi; phylum Ascomycota; class Pichiomycetes; order Pichiales; family Pichiaceae; genus Saturnispora; species Saturnispora sanitii. The sequence goes on along the minus strand of JAKUBF010000037.1, from coordinate 63,246 downwards.
TCCATCTTTGTACTAGGTATTCCACAATTTTAATGTATTTATGTTCTCAATTTAAATCTCAAATGAGAGATCATAAAAGGGGTGATGTCAGAGAATACGAAAGGGAATATCAGCAACAAGATGACGATTTTACTGAAACTTATTCTCAACAGCAGCAACAACAACAGCAACAGCAACCACTATCATCATCATCACCAAATTCATCTATTCCTATTGATGGTAATATGAACATGTCTGGTGTGACTCAAATAGCTTCTGGTGTGGGAATTACAGGTCCTGGTGATGGTGGGATCATGAATGTCGGGGCACAAGTTGGTGTTACGGGGACAATCCTGGACAGTTCACAAATTAATTTGAATTCCGCCAATCAAGAACTTTTTGATGATTTGTTCAAGCAAAACCCAAGTGAAACTTTGTTCAATTGGTTTAGTATGAATGATAATAACCCAGGTTTGGATTTCGTTGATCAATTCACTAATGAAATTGAAAGGGATTTATTCAAAAACGGTAATAAACACTCATATGGGTTCAACTCTGCCGCCAATACCACAAATATCAATAATAACAATGGGTCTACCAATTCCTAAGTTAGAAGATATATCTATCTATTAATTTTGTACAATGTTTACACACACTAAAAATTCTATATATATTTATTATACTCTCTCAGGGGCATTGTATAGTGTATAATAATCGACATATTCTCCGTTCAAGTTACCCTCTCCATTTATTGGTAAAGATGTCAATGTCCTGAAATTGCACAAATCACCAGTTTGACGTAAAAATAAAAAATCAATCCAGTTTTGTTTAAAACCGTAGTCATATGCTGTGATTCTAGAAGAACTTGAATGATGCATAGCTTCATCCGTTAGTATTAAAAATTGATCTAAGCCTACCATTTTAGCACATTTGGATTCAAATAACTTCTTTAAGAATTTGTTGTTGTTGTTTTGATTGTCTAAAATTTCATTGTTTCGACTTTGCCTTTTATTTGAAGCAAATTCATATGTGGTATTCCCATGGGATATTTGAAAAATTTGAACAATTATGAGAAAAGCTAACCAAATAAATTGTAATATAACCCAAGCAAATAAACCAACCATTTTTGGTGAATTCCAAAAACCACCACATACATCATCATTAAAAATAAAACACATCATAGAATCTTTACTGATTTCATCAAAATATTCAAGTGCAATGTCTATCCATGCGATAATTCCAAAAGCTAATGTTAATATGAATGCAAAAAAAATCTTATGATTTCTAACACCAACATCATTATATACCCAAGGACAATAATGGTCAAACCTAGCAACAAGCATTTTCTTGTCTTCAGAATATCTAGAACGGATTGGTTTCCTTATAGATGTATGAATACAGAAATGATCAGCATCAAATATCATTAAATCTACCAATTGTCTTATAGTCTCCCTAATAACAAGTACATCTTCTTCTTTAGGGATATAACCAGGATCGGTAGTCATTGAAATAAAGAAAAATAAATAACAGGAACCAGAAAACCCCAAAAAAAGTATATGAGAAAAGAATTTATCCTTAAATGTCATAGGTAATAAGACAAAAAGGTGAGAGATCATTGCCCAAATTACCGATGAGGAAAATACACCAGCAAAAAATGGTGTTTTTAATATACTATTCTTATTAGTTTTTGAAATTGCAGGTAGAAGAAATTGTTTCATTAATAAGAATTGAACTGCCACAACTAATAACAATAATGGTAATTGAACATACCAATACTTACCACCACTCCAAATTAACCAATTGAATAAAGGGATGTCAATGTGAGGGAGCCCAAATAAGCAAAGATTGGCAAATTTCGGCGTTATTTTGAAAGTTATTTTATCACCAGTTGAAGCACTTCGTTGACAAGATTGAAGAATTTTACACCATTGTTTTGTGAAATCCATATCAGATGCAACGGTCCAGCAATTCTTCCCCTCAGAAGTTGTTAAATTAATATCAGTCCCTGCATTCAATAAAAGCTGAATAGATTTTGAATTACCATTAACCAAAGCCCAATGAAGTGCCGTGAACCCTTTCTCATCCTGTAAATCTACCTTAGCCCCTGAATTTAATAGCACTTCAACAGTAAGATGGTCACCTTGATATGCAGCCCAATGAAGAGCCGATCTACCATTTGGGTCTTGAAAGTCAATATCTACCCCATCGATCATAACTAAGATATATTTTACCATAAGCACATTAGAAGAAAACACCGCAGCGTGAAGAATTCCAACACCAGTAGAATCTAATGTACCTGTTCTAACGTGCGCTTTATTTTTTAACTTATCAACAACATAGACAAGCCCATATCTTGCAGCCCATAAAATTGGAGTCGCATTTAAATCACCACCATTAATATCTGGATCAAATTGATTCTCAATTAAAAAATCAAGAGCAGAAAGACGATTATTTAAAGCACTCCAATGAATTGGAGATACGTTTTCACTATCTGTTATGTTTTTATAATCATCATCCCCTGGGAATTCTTCCTTGAGGAGATTTAATAATCGGGTTAATTCATCCACGTCACCCCTTTGAGAAGCTGATATAAATTTTTCAACAAGACTCATTTCAACTTCAGGGGCAATTGGCACCATTGAAGATAAAGAAATGGAATCTTCCTCAAGTCCCACCATTTATTTAGTAGTAATAGTTTAAGAGTTGATATTGTTTTGGTTTCTTTGGGAAAATTATTACAAATGTCTTGAATATTATGCTCATTATATAAAATTTACATATTTAGCCTATGAGTTGGGGCATTATCTGATGTGGTAGAGTCAATATTGGGGATATCAACGATTTCCACTTCATGATTATCGTTTTTCTCTGTGGCATCTTTTCTAGAGCGCACGAGCTTCCAAAGCCAACTTGATTTGTTATCCCATAATTTCATCGTAGGACCCTGTTCTACAACATTACCATCATACCCAAGGACAATCACTTCATCACATGATTTAATTGTACTTGCTCTATGTGCTATTGAAATACGTGTCACTGGTTGGTCGTTTACCCTATTTGCCCAACGGTTCAAATTTACATTAACCATACCTTCACTTACAGCATCAAGAGCACTAGTAGCTTCATCAAGGATTAAAATTCCTGGGTTTTTAATAAGTGCACGTGCAATAGCCAGTTTTTGCTTTTGACCACCAGAAAGAAGACTACCCCTGGAACCAACTTGAGTATTCATACCAGTCGGTAGAGCAGCAATGAAATCACAGTTGGCACGTTGTGCGACAAATTCAGCATCCATTGGTGTTATTTTGGACCTTTCATTCAATGGAAGTGAATATATTATATTTTCATAAATTGAACCTTCCATTAATACAGGTTCTTGTTGAACATACCCCAATGATCTTCTAAGAGATGCAGTTGAAATTTCTTTAATGTTGACACCATCGATATAAATATCACCATAAAGTGGTTGATACTGTTTAAGTAATAGGGAAGCAATAGTTGATTTACCCCTACCAGAAGGTCCAACAACACATACATTAGATCCTGGTTTAATTTCAAATGTTAAATTTTTGAAAATGATATTATCAAGTCTAGTTGGGTAAGCAAATGTCACATTTTCGAACTTTATATGACCTTTTACAGGAAGTGAAATTTTCTTACCATGTACTGGATCAATTTCAGGTTTAATATCTAAAATTTCAAACAATCTTGAAGCAGCACCTGCACCCTTGAATAATTCAGTGTAAAAACTTGCAAGACCAAAAGTTGCTGAACCACAATATTCAGTGTAAATCATATATGCAGTTAAATCACCAATTGTCATTGTTCCATTCATTACTAAACGGGCACCCATAGCTAATGTTATTAAAAATGTCGCATTCCCTAACATACCAGTAACAGAATAAAATGTAGCATTAGTAAATGCATCCCTATAAGAAACATCCCATACTTTTTGGATTTGAGTACCATATCTATGAGTTTCCCTTGGTTCTGCATTTGAACATTGTATAGTTTTTATTGAATTTAATTGTTGTTCTGCAACTTTAGTCAAATCACCAGTTGCTTGTTGTAACTGTCTTGAAAGTGCCCTCACTTTCAGTCCATATATCCAAGAAGCAAATAAAAGTGGAGGAGCAAATGATAACATGATTAAACTTAATTGAGGACTTAAATAAAACATCATGAAAAGACTTGACGATAAAACAAGTGAATGTTTTACACCATCTGAGAAATTATAAGTAATTGATTTGGAAACAACATAAGCATCACCAGATAATCTAGAAATAAGGTCACCCACTTTGTTTTTATCATAAAATTCACCATCTTGTCTAAGAATATGTTTCATGAATTTTGCACGAAGTCTAGAAACAAGATTTTCACCAATGACTCTCATAAGAAGAGTCCTAGCAAATGTAGCTGCAGTAGAAATAGTTAAAGCCCCAGCTAAATAGATGAGGAATGTATCAATAGGTAAATCATATACTCTCAAATCCGAATATGAAAATGAAGATTCGGGATCTGAATTTGAATTTTTAAAAGACTCTCTTGTAGCATCAAGGATTGTCCCCGTTACTTTAGGAAGTGACATAACAATAACAGCAGAAATAGTCAAAAGTGACATTGCTAAAAGGAACAGTGGGAAATCTTTAGATGCCAATTTAACTAAACGCCAAATTTCCTTCGCAGAAGCTGAATTCGATTCTTCAGGGGTTAAATTAAACAACCTTTGGATTGTAGTTAGTGGTTTTGATTTTTCCTGTACTACTACTACAGGTTGTTTTGGATGTTCACGGTCAAATTTGACATTGTTAGGGTATTGAGAGGTTAACTTTCTAGATGAAGATAAATTTGCACGGAAGAGCACGGGAGATGACAGTACTGGCCTTGAATGCCATATAGAATAGACAGGCTTTGTATTGAAATGTGAAGAGAACTTCAAAGGCCTAAGACATGGATTTATAAACCCCAGTCTCATTGTATAGGAAGAAAAGAACAATATAGTAACAAGAGTGAAAAATGATGGTAAATCTAAATCTACCAGTATCGGTATCGGTATCGGGTAAATGATATTGTAATTTAATAAATAAAGTATAAAATGGTGTTTATACAGGTTAAAAGGCAATACGCAGCCTGGAATCATGTATTCGTCATAAAATGGATATTATTATTTAAGCAATTTCCTTACCTGTGGTTAATTCGACAGTCTTAAGGAGTTCACCCTTGGAGTAGGTTTGAGCCTTGACTTCAGTGACGAATCTTCTGGAGGCAACAGTTTGGTGTTCAGCCTTAAGAGCCTTGGTGAGGGTCTTACCAGAGATGGCAAAGTACTTGTTAACGCTGTGAGGGTGTTAGTATTGAGTTCTTTCATTAAAACACGTGTAAATGGGCTTTAAAAAAGCCGCAAAAACAGAGTACCCTATGGGAAACCATTGGGATACTCACAAAATAGGTAAAACATACGAGATACCGGCTTTCTTCCAGGCAGACATTGTTAGTTATGAAATGAAATCGTTATGTTGAAAACCTTCAATTTTTTTCTTTGAAGCTCCAATGGAAATATTTTGGGATGTGCGCGCTGCGTAACCAAAAAGGTGCTCAGCAGAAATAGAATACCACCGGTTAAAAAGAAAGAGATATCTCTCGAATTTTCATACACTGAGACCTTTATACAGTATCACTAGTATATGAACAAGCACATTCGTGATAAATAAGTAACGCCGTCAGCAAAATGTCTTTTTTTTTTTCAAATATGAAAAAAAAATTTTTTTGAGCCAAAAAAGAGCACAATGCTCATTTAAAACAACAACAACCACTAGTACTTTGTTACACCAATTACTGCGTATATTTAACAAGATTGTATCTATGCTTTTAGTTAGTTGTTTGAATTTTTTAAAAAAAAAAAAACAGATTTTTTTTTTTTCCTTAAATTTTCACTTTGATTTCAGTTTTTTAAAGGAAAATGGCCATTGACAGAGCAGTGTTTTACCGTCTTGCTTCCAACGTCCCACAGGAGAGATTGCAAGCTGCTCGTCAACTTATTTCTGAATTTTCAGCTTCAGAGGATGATTTTGAAAAGAATTACGCTTTGAAGAGGCTCATTAATGGTCTTGCATCTAATAGAGATTCCGCTAGGGTAGGGTTTTCCATTGTACTCACAGAGATACTCACATTGATAATCCCTGAAAACTATACTAATGAATCAGATTACACCCCATTGAAATTCATTAAACAGTTGATTAACATTTTAGATTCTGAGATCAAAAACAAGGGTAAAGGTAAACAATTACGTTCTTACCTTTTTGGTGTACTTTTTGGTTTACAAGCTTTAATTAACTCTAAAATATTATTAGCTAACAAGACATCTGTAGATTATCAAGCTTTAGAATCTATTGTCACCAATTTATTAAATTTAGCAAAGACAAAATCATGGATCAGTGAAATTGCACATTTAACCATTGCCAATTTACTGATTTCTCACAATTTAGCATCTGATTCAAAATTTGTTCCCTTTATTTTACAATCTTTGCAACAGTCTGGAACACTACTGACATCTGATGGGTTACTAATTTATTTACAAATTCCAATTGATTTAAGACCAAATATGGCTTCAATTGCTCAATTGAATGCTTGGAAACACGATGATCCATTGACTAAAGGGAATGGCGATTTACTTACAAATGCTTTGAAAAATTTAACTTCCTGTGAAGAAGACGAAAAGGAAAAGACAAATACAATCCAAAAAGGTTCTTGGTCTTCACAAATTCATCCACTTTGGGTACCACTTTTTAGAGAATTACTTCATTTTGATGATTCAAGAGAAACAAAAACTAAGAAAAGAAAGTTAATTAAATCATCAAAGAAGACCGCCACTTCTTCTGATGGTGTTGAACGTCTTTCATTTTCATCATTTTATTCACTTTTCCAATCAATTTATTTCACACCAAATACATCATCTGAAAAAAAATACTCTGGTTTACAAATTATTCAACTTTTGATTACCAGTGATCAAATTGATTTACCAGAACAATATTTATCACAAGTTTTATCAGGTCCAACTTCACGTGTTTTAATTGATCATTTATCCAAAAAAGATCGTGTTCTCAATACAATTTCTACATCTGTTCTTTCATCTATTATTGATAGAGCAATTAAGAAAAACCAAAGACTATCAACTATTAAAGCTTTGGAATATCAGTCTGTTTATTTTGATAGATTAACACATGCAAAGTCTGTTCATAGTTTATTAGTCAATATCGAATCACCTGATGAATGGGTCGAAATCATGAATTGGTTACTTAATTCTGCAGAATCAGATTTGCATGCCAACAAAGGTAAGAAGCAGCAAATGACTGATAGAGAAGTTTTGGATGTTAAACAATGGGTCGTTGATTCTTTATTTACCCTTATTAAATCAAACAAAAATTTATTAAGTGCAGGATTAAAAGAAGGAAATGAATCAATGGATGTTGTTGAATTAATTCAAACATATTTGAAATTCCTTATCCAATATGTTTTCTTTCATAAAGATTCTAACAATGATTCATTGGACAAAATCGTTTCTTCTTGTAAGGAAAGATTTAACAGTTCTTTAGGGTTATTGATTGAATTTACTACTCAGGGGCAAATTGATTGGACATCATTTGTTGTTCAATATATTGCTGAAAATGATAACCAGTTAGCTCTTCAACTTGATGGTGAATTAAAAGAAATTAAAAATTGGTCAATTACCATTTTAGAAAAGTTAACTGCTGAAGAAGACAACGGTTTAGCAAAAAGTTTAAAACTGTTAATTTCTATGGCATTATTAGAATTATTTGGAGGTGACACTGAATCTGCAGGGGTTTTAATGGATTTGAAAACAGTTTACAACGATATTTACAAATTAGAGAACGAAGACGAAGAAGCTGAGGCTGACGAAACTTGTTATTTTGATGCTAATAGCCACATTCATGATAGTCAAATTGAACACAGCCATTCTCATGATGATGAAGAACATCACAATCACGAGGATGAATCTATTAATCCAATCATGGATACTCTTGTTGATCTTCTTTTGAGTTATATCACACAAAAGTCTACATTGAAGAAAAATATCGCAATGAGGATTTGGGAAACCTTATTAGGTCTTGGTGTTAGCGAGCCACAAATAATCAGACTTAGAGAGATTTTACTTACAAGAGAAAACAAAGAGGGTATGGAAAAATTGTTCAACGTTGGCGTTGAATATGACGAAATGGAAGAGGAAGATGATGAAGATGAAGAGGAAGAGGAAGAGGAAGATGAAGATGAAGATGAAAAGGAAGAAGGAAAAGTAGAAACTAATAATATCTTGGATGAATTATCTGATAATGAAAAGGATAAATCTGATGATGAATCTACTAAGCACGAATCTGAATCTGATTCTGGGTCTGATTCTGATTCTGAGTCCGATACTGATTCTGACTCTGACTCTGATTCCGATAAAAATAAGGAAAAAGAACAAGTTGAAAATAATACAACCGCTGCATTAGCTAAAATTTTGAAGGCACAAGGGGTGCTTGAAACAGATGGCGACAGTGACGACAGTGACTCTGATATTTCTGAAGAATCAATGTCTGATGAGCAAATGTTTGCTTTGGATAATCAATTGTCTAATATTTTCAAGCAAAGAAGGGATGCATTAAACAATATTGGAGGGTCATCGGATCCTAATAAAAAATCTGGAAATGAACGTAAAATGGAAGCTCAAGATGCTCGTGATTTAATGGCACTTGTTAAAAGTAGAGTTTTGGATTTATTAGAAATTTATGTCAATGGAAATGGGCAAAGCAAATTATGTCTTTTAATTTCCATGATTTCATTAGAAACCATTCAACTTTCATTGGATAAAATTGTCCAAAATAAAGCAAGAAAGGTTGTCAGAGATGCATGCAAAATACCATTTGAAATAGATTCAGATGAAGTTCTTGAATGGACAGTTGAAAATTTAAATCAGCTTTTCCAAATGGAATCAACATCGAAATTCCAGTTATTAGATCAAGGTATTAGCCAAGTTATTATATTCATTGGTAAATGTGCATCTGTCAAGGGAATTTCTGAAAACTTGATGGTAGTTATCGATGGTTTGAAAAATGCTGCCAACGATGAAGAAAACAACATGGATGTTCAAATCTTAAGGGATTTCCTTGGGTGGATCAAGGCTAAATTCCCTAACGAACTAGGTGACGTTGTGCATGATTTCAACGAGCTCATTAAAAAGAGATCAGCTATTAAAACCAGAAGAAGTGGTAAATCTTCCAAAAATAAAAACAAAAAGAAGAGCAACAGCAACAGCACCAACAAAAGCAAAAGCAAAAGCAAAAGCAAAAGCAAAAAGAATTGAAAATTAAATAGTATATAAATGATTTATAAATTAAAGGTTTTAATGCGGTGAGGTTCTAAATAATATAACTTTTAGAGAGTTTAGTATATGAGCATTTTTTTTTATTGAAATATTTAAAAATTCAGTAACACATATACATTGTTTTCCTATTTTGATGACAGAGAATAAAATAGAAGAAAAACCTCTGAATGCAGAACCTGGGGAAGAGGTTTATGACGAAGATGAAGATGATGATTTTGTGATTGATGATTTTGAAAAGAAGAAAAAACAAGCTCACGATGAAGAAGGTGAAGATGATTCTGATTTTTCTGAAGATGAAGTGATCGATAACAAATATGCACAATTAGAATCCGAAACAGGTGGATTGATTAAGACAAGAACACAAAGGGCTCTTGAAAATGCCAACGAAATACGCAGTTCCATGATTAGGAAGAACAATGCGAGTAAAGGTAAATCTGATATCGATTCAATATGGGAAGAGTTGAATGTTAAGGGGACCAAAGGTATTTCATCGGTTCTGAATAGAGAGCCAAGTATTGAAACCGAAGAGAGTAGCAAAAAGACAACTATAGTTAAGGAGCAAAAGATTAAAATTAAAAGAACATATGAATTTGCTGGTAAAACTGTTACAGAAGAGAAATTAGTTGATATAGATTCACAAGAAGCCAAGGCACATTTGAATTCTACTAAACTAGGAACAAACAATAGTAATAGTGGGGAGAAAGATAAAATTAGTGAAAGGAAACCACTGGGGTCTAATTTAAGGCGAAAAAGAAAGAGACCTGGTTTGTTGGAAGCTGTTATTAATGGATCATCAAGTGCCAAACTTTCAACATTGGAAAAGTCACGTTTAGATTGGGCATCTTATGTTGATAAGAATAAGATTAATGATGAGTTGAAATATAAAAACAAGGATGGTTATTTGGAAAAGCAAGAGTTCTTGAGTAGAGTTGATAATAACCAAGATCAAATTGTCAGAAAGGCCACCAAGAAATATTAAATGTACACATGTATATATATATATATTCTGTATAAATAAAGTAGTAAGAAACTAAGCTGGTAAAACAAAAGGTCTCTCAACAGAAGTTACTTTATCTTCTTCTTCTTCACCTTCAAATATTAACTTACAAATGAAAGGACCACAATCAACAACTTCAGCTGGATAAAAAACTGTAGTTTCAGGATACCTTGCTAATACTCTCATTCCCTGTTTGTAAGGTTTTAATGTTTTATTAACATGAAGTGGGATTAATATGATTTCCTTAGAAGTTGCTTTAAATATGGCACCATTTGGGTTTGAATCATCAGGTTCAGGATCTTGAATTTCAAATTTAACATCAGAAACTACACGTAAAACTTTACAAAGAATCCAATCGGCATCTTGTTGTAGCCTTGATTTATAAGCAACTTGTGAATTCGGTAAAATTGGTGTAGCTGGATTATAAGGTGAAGTATGTGATGATTTACCCACTTTGCCAGAGTATGATTTCAATGGAGGTGGGGTTGGGTATTTGGCTGCAATTAAAGAATAAGGTATTTTTTCCTCTTCCTTTTTTGGTTCAATGGTAACATTAGACGACGAATTATTATTACTTGTGACTGTCTTAGTAGGTTGTCGAGTTTCTTCTTTATCAACTGTAATTGGGTATGTTTCTATATGCTTCAAAGCATTTTGAATATGTGAATACGACTTTTCTATATTTCCTTCCTGTAGTAAAACAGCAGCATTGGCCATCTCAGCAGTGTACTGTGAAGACATTGTCACTGTGATGGCTTCTTAAAGATGGTGTATTTCATTTCAGTAACTTTAATAAAAAAAAGCTGAAATTTATCCAAGCTCAAACAAAAAAATGGTTAAGCAAAAAAAATTCCCTCCTTCCGGGATCGAACCGGAGACCCCAAGATTTCTAATAACAATTACAGTCTTGTGCTCTTCCAACTGAGCTAAAGAGGGTTTTTCTTGAAAGTTTTAAGAAATTAAACCTAATAGATCAAAGTTGTAGGTCAATATGCGCTCAGCATTGGTTAAGTAATCCGCGGTTCTGGAAAATGAATATTTAAAAGTTTTTTAACTACCAAATAAGCTAATAACTAACCCTGCAGTCTCAGCTTTTTTACGCCATCCGACGTCCATTAGATAGGCACCCCAGTCATTTCAAGGCCTTGGTTTTTCCTTTGGTGGTACAATTGGCCATGTTAGTGACCCACCAACCAACAGCACAAATAATTTTTCCTCAAATCAATGATGATCAGTATCAAACTAATCAAATCATTAAGCAGTCTAGAATTATATCAATCTATTTGCATTTTGCAAACTGAAAAAGAACCTAATGAAATTCAATCGAATCAATCAAATTTATTAAATCAATTAATTTTTCCAGCTCTAAACGGTTTTAACAAAAGTTTTCACACAAGAAAGAGTTCCCCTATCTACTTTGAAGCCTAAAGCCATTGAGCGTGTTTTAAATACTGCTGACTATTCCAAGACAATTACAGATTGAACACCTAAATAAGAAGTTATAAAAGAAAAAGAAAAAATTCAATCATTAAATAATATCAAGTCTTGAACTATAAAGTATATTAGAATTATATTAATATTCATTCTAATATTTTGTTAGAATGATTTATTCAATGTTGAAGATAACACGATGAAGAAAATTTATCAATAAAAAATGAAGTTAACATAGTAGTTTGATATCGAAAAGTTAGTAGTTACCAAGCTTGAAGTAACGCTTTGAAATAAATCTATTCTGAGACTGTATTTTTGTCTACATAAAGAAAGGTATTTTCAATTAGGTATTGGGAAGTAGTATGTAGAAGATTATGAAAAATTTGAGTTTGACTCCTTCTGTAGCAATCACACGTCAACCTGACTTAGATTTGCTCGAGCAAAAAGGAAGATCATCTATGTAACCTTTTGTTTTGAAGTTTATCTGGCGGTAACCCATACCCTCTTTTAGGTAACACGATATTAGTGTTAGTGTTAGTGTTATTAATAGTAGAATTTGCTAATATATCTGATCTTTTAATAGGAGCAGATTTAGAAAAATCAATAGATGTATTTCCATTGTTAGGTTTCTTCATATGTTGCAGTGATGCAGCATAAGGTTCTAATTTCTGCAATTCAGAATCATCTGAGATTTTGGAAACACTGGATGCAGAGACGAATGTGACTTCTGCAGGAATAGCACTGGTATTGGTATTTGTAGTTATGGTATTATTTATTTGTTGTTCCTTTTGTGTACTACTGCTGACAATATCATCATCTTTAATATCATTAATTCTAGATTTGCCTATACAATCGTCATCGGCCACAAGATCAGGTCTCCTAATAGGATTTGAAGTGTTGTTAATTTCCTTCATACCATCAAAATCTTCATCGTCACTAAACAGAAACGAGTCTTCATTAATAGTTTCCTCAGTAAGTATGATATCATTTTCAACTGTTGTTGTTGTTGTTGGTTCTTGTTTAGACTCTTTTTTCAACTCTTTGTTTGTTTCATTTTTTGGGATGATTCTCATTTGTGCATGGTGATGGTGATGATGATTATCTTTATCTGCAATGTCATCCATTGTTCCCCTTCTAAACAACCTATCCTTGTTAATAGCAGATTCTTTTTCCTTAGTAACGTGTTGAATTTCCCTTAGGTAATCTTTATCATATAGGCAATTACCCAAGGCATTTCCAAATTGTCTTAATGCTCTTTTGATCCCATCGGTCATTGCTTCCTTTTTACACTTATCAAAAGCCATAGATTTCGACCTGGCATTGTCAATAGACCCATAACCAACGTCTTCATGGAAAGTTCCATCTTTCAAAGTAACACGAACTGTACATGAAAGACCCAAGCTGACCCCATGTGAACCCGTGTCAATATAATCAACTTGGTACCCGCGCAATTCACTCTGCCAACCAGTGGGGCCAAAAATGTCGTTGGCTAAATTGATTGCTTTCCACCCCTCCAAGTAAAACACTGAAGATCTACCAGGACCTTGGCGACGCGAAACATATTCGGGGCCTAATTGCATCGAAAGCGCGGCTGTAATTCGCCGGCGTTCTTCCAAAGTGTATCCAACATTTACAGTGTTTACAGTGTTTTCTGGTTGTAGTTGCTGTACCTGTCTAGGCTGTTTATGTCTGTACATCAAGAGACGATAATGAGTATATTATATTATATAATGAAAAATGTACAACACGAAAAGCAAAAAAAAAAAAAAATACACAAAACAAGAGATTCATTCTTTATATATATATATACAGTATATTATATAGATGACGACAACGTACCGTTCTCTATATGCGACAGAAGATTCCCGCAGAAGCCAGTTTTTAACGCGGCAACTCATTATTCTGAGTATCATCTTCTCTGCACTTGTGATGCCTATAATGAACTCGACTTGGTCTCAACCATCTATGGCGCTTTTTCCAATATCATTTATACTCATATGTGCATTAAGTTTATCGTTCAAAGAATCATTGGTTTATTCAAGACGTAAAAGATCTGATAAGGGGACAGTTATTCTGTCAGTTTTTTTTAATACGCTTTTAGTATTTTCATTAACAACAATGATTATTTTAAACCATTGGAAATTTCAAACTTTTTACATTAGCACGATGTTCACATTGTTATTCACTATTGATTATACAATAAATGGTCAATACAATCCACAGTTTATCAATAACGTGGCCAATTACAGACAAGAACCATTAGATTATTTGAAAAATTTACCTAAAGCTGAAATTATTTTACAAAAAGTTAAATTTACAACTATTTGTACAATATTGGTTTCAATGATACGATTAGGTGAATTAAAAATTAGAATAGTTGATTCAACTTTTTGTGTTTTAGTTTACCTTTTTTTCGTCTTGATAACTAAATTGTATCATGCATATTCAACCATTGGTTGTTTGATTATTAACAAACCCTTATCTGAATTATCCAATCAACCATTTGAAACACTTCTTTCAGGGTTGAAGGATCAACAATTGGATGTTCAATTAACAGCGTTTCAAGAGCTTTTATTTATTTCTCAAACCCCAGTTATAAAATATAGGTTACCACTTTACACTGGGCAAAATTGGAATTTAATCTTGGACATTTTAGGTAAAGTGATGAGTGAATGTGCATCTGCTACTAAATCTCAATTAGCTATTAAGAATGTAAAATCATCAACAGTAGCAGAAACAGCATCAATTTTTGGTAATTTATCCAAATATAATAACACCATTGATGGTATGAGTGTCAGTACGGGTGTTAGCATAGGGGTTAATACAGTCACCGGTAATGGTAATGATTCAATATTAGTTAAAAATGTTGAAAAAGGAAAGGGAGAAGAAGAAGAAGAAGTACAAACAGCAGAGGCGGCAGCTGATACAACAGCAAGGGTAATTAAAGTATTGGATAACAAGATTCAAACTATTTTCAATAAGGTGAAAAGTGAAATTAATTCAAAAATGTCTAATAAATCATTGATGAATATAAATAGTTTTTTGAATTCACTATTAGTTGAATACAAATCAGCCAAACGTGTGCCACATCCTGAATTAGTCCAATTAAGTATTGATACTTTGGGGCAAATGTTAATCCATTCAAGAGGTGAGGATACTAATGAACGTGTATTTGTTACATTAGCAGATGCATTAATTCTCTTAGCTAAAGTTTACAAGGGGACCTGTCAGTTCCTTGTCGTTAATGGACAAACAGATGTTATTGTTAAATTGAATAACGAAAGTTTAAAATGGTTTTACAAATTAATTGTGTTTTACAATTCAAGTTTAAATGATTTGATTTTACCACCTGAAGTGTTCAAATTGGCTAAATGGTGTACTGAGTACGCCAAGGAGGAAAATACAGAAAATTCAGTGGAAAGACCAACATCTGCTTTCCAATGGGATTAAAATTCAAAATCAGATGTGTGTAAAATTGATATTTAATAAATATAGATACATATACAAAATCGAAATCGTAGTTAAGTTATTTTAGTTATTGGTATTATCTTCATTGATTGTCCTATTGGCAGAGCTTCCATTGTTACCATTTTTCGGTAAATGATCGAGTAAAACAGGTTTAATAACCAACTCATCAATTTTAGAAAACCCACCTTGGAGGATATTATTAAGCAAACTGTCATCATTGTTCAAATTATCCATTTCAATCAAATTGGAATCCTGACTTTGAGCTCTTGATATAGTGTTCCCATTCTCATTACCCATTGAAGTAGTATTTGTGGTAATATTATTATTTGGATTGTTATTATTGTTATTGTTATCATTAGATGTAACATCCTTATACCTTCTAGCTTCTATATCGAATTCATCATCAACGTCAATATCGTCCTCATCGGACATTTCAACACCCATTCTAATCCCCAACATTTCAAGCATACCAGCCGTAGTACCACCAAAGAGGATAACGGTTAAAACAACAACGATTAAAACAGTTGCTAATAATGAATATTTAGCTTCACCTTGTAACCCCATGGCTAAGGCGACACCAACAGCCCCTCTTAAACCTGACCAAAAGAGCATGATTTGATAATTATAAGGAATTTCATCACCTTGAATGACAATGGTTGAATTACTTGGTAATACACTTTGAGGTGATCTACGTCTCCTAATGAACCAATTGATAAATTTAGAAAGGGGGAAAACTGCCGCCCATCTAGCCACACAAATACAGATAAAGGTAACAATGATGAGTAGAGGTTTGAACACAAGTTCGACTTCAGTGAATAAACTCAAACCTAAATAAATGAAAATGAAATTTTCTGATAACTGAGCTAACAATTGAAAGATGTATTTAGTTGCAATTTGTGTACGACGGGACATGTTGTAAAAGGCATAATGTTTAATGGTAATCCCACAAAACAACAGTGAAACAATCCCTGACATATGACATCCATTTGAGAAAAAATATGATTCATAAGCTAATAATAAGACCAAACACGTTTCAATTTGTGGGTAACGTCTAATCAGGGAATGCTTTAGTATTAAGGCAATTATAATCCCAATTGCCAGACCTATAATTGTAGAAACAGTGAAAGTGACCAGAAACAGTCCAATACCTTCAAAGAATGACCCGATATGAGCCTGTTTATCATGGAATTGTTGACAAGTTTCAAACATGACGATACAAATAGCATCATTAAGTAAAGATTCACCAAAGATGATTGTGTATAATTTTGGATCGACTTTATAGGAATTGAAAATGGAAAGAATTGTAACAGGATCAGTGGCTGAAAGTGTTGCCCCAACGGCCAAAGCATCAACAAATGAAATATTAATTGATTCGATCCCTAATTTCGTATAAACGAACAGGATGAGACCTATGACCATAGCTGATAAAAACGTCCCAGGGATGGCAAAGATAAGAATTGAACCTATATTACGGAAAAAATTAGCCTGATGAAGTTCATACCCTGAATTTAGAATAATGGGTGGTAATAGGATATTGAAGAAATAGGATGAGTTAAATTTAACGGCATCTTGAATATAATGACCGGGGGAAACTCTAATGACTAGACCGATAACCATACCGTAGAAAATAGACAGTACTGTTTCGTGCACGGCTTTGATTCTCTTTTGTTGCAGGTAATAACTTGACCATAAAGCCAAACAGAGAAGAAGCAAGACAATACACAGTGCC
This sequence comes from Saturnispora sanitii, assembly GCA_030563185.1. Classification (NCBI taxonomy): domain Eukaryota; kingdom Fungi; phylum Ascomycota; class Pichiomycetes; order Pichiales; family Pichiaceae; genus Saturnispora; species Saturnispora sanitii. Next base: position 46,260 of record JAKUBF010000037.1, on the reverse strand, counting down.
CAAGAGGAGAATATTTCCGCAGAAACTGGGTTTGTGTCAACATCCTCTCCAAGACCAAAGTCCGGCGAGTCGGGAATGGGTGCGTCAATGTCCGGTGTGTTCATATGGGGGATTGGCGTACAATTAGTTTATTGTATGCTTAAAGAGACGTAATTGTATGTATTTCATTTCGTGTTTTTTTATTTTTATTTTTATTTTTCAACTTTTCATTCTCTTTCTTTCAACTTAATTATGGCTGGCCGTCCTATTGTCATCTCTGGTCCTTCTGGTACTGGTAAATCCACTCTTCTTAAACGTCTTTTTGAAGCACACCCAGATGCCTTTGGGTTTTCAGTTTCCTGTACTACTAGAGCCCCAAGACCAGGTGAAGTTGATGGGAAGGATTACAACTTTGTTTCCCCAGCCAAATTTCAAGAGTTAATTAGTCAAGACGCGTTTATCGAATGGGCTCAATTTTCTGGTAATTACTATGGTACTACTGTTGATGGGGTTAAACACGTTGCCGATGTTTTGAACAGAACTTGTATTTTGGATATTGATAGACAAGGTGTCCAAGCAGTTAAGAAAACTAATTTGAATGCAAAGTTCCTCTTTATTGCCCCACCTTCTATTGATGCCCTTCGTCAGCGTTTAAAAGGTAGAGGTACTGAAACTGAGGAAAGTTTCAACAAGAGAATCGCCGCTGCTGAATCAGAGTTGGAATACTCTAAGCAACCTGGTAGTTACGATCAGATCATCGTTAACGACGATCTTGAAAAGGCATATGGTGAATTTGAAAAGTTCATTCTTAGTGATTAGAGGCTTTGTGTTTAAACTGACGCGTCGTCTTTGTATATGTATGTAAAAGTTTTCAGTTTTAATCTTGTTTAATTATAACGTGTTTACATTAATAAAAAGGTGCTATACAACTGGGTGGTAATCTCTTTTCGAAGCTTTGAGTGCTTAGTTCGTATCATATAATAGGAGTGTAAAAAATCAATTGAATCTTCTTATAATGACATTCGGTAAGACTTAATGTGTGTGCACCTGTATGTGGTGGTATATAGATATAAAAGAAGCCCAGTCAAATACTCTGCCTATTCTTTCCTCTTTCCTTACTTAATGTTCACAACTATGTGTATGGACATGTCTATTATCGTGCGTGAGATCCTTATTCTTCCTCCTGTATTTCGGCTGGCGTTCATAGGCATTAGGCTCCGATTTGCCCTCACCCTCATCTTCACTTGAGCTACTTGAGCTACTTGAACTGCTGCTAGAGTCGTCCTGTTCAACTTGGTATTCATCTTCATTTTGCGGGTGGAAAATACAACAGACTGGGTTAAAATGTGTTAGTAAGGGGGTTCATATAAGTGTAATAGTATAATTAAAGTACCTACTTTTAGACTTTTTCTTGTTCATGAACTCATTGTCTATCACGTTGGACTCCCATTGAACTCGTTTCTTATTATCACCGTCATTTTGTTCGTGTGTTTGCGTACCCTGATCGTTTGGCTGTGGGGAAAGACGGAGTTTAAGTGTGGGCACACTCACTGTTTGCGTTTGCGTTTGCGTTTGCGGTGGGGTGTTCGGCATACCGTTATAATAAATTCGTATGATATGATAGTGAAGTGAAAATGGATAACAAAGTGGAAAAAAAAATGTACCACTAAGTCAAAAAGTAGAAATAAAAGTAAAGCTAAACTAAACAAGCTAAAACAAGCTAGAAAACAAGCTAGACGACAATCTAGACATACAAAGACAAATACAAAAGAAAAACAATAGAAAAACAAAAAGCAAACCTGTAACCTGTAACACACTCAATAAACCAACTCATCGTAAACACTAACAAACTTCCCATTATCAACCAACACCTTGTACTCTTCATACTCGACACCGTCTCTAATTTCCCCTTCTTCAAGCCCATCTAACTCATCGTTGAGACTTGTATGTTCTTTAAGACCGAGTAAGGACAAATCATTAACTAAATCATCTAAGCATGTTTGTTGGTTATTACGTAATTGGAATGTACCAAGTCCATTTGGTAAAGTGGCACCGCCTCCATTAACGTTGACCCCATTCAGAATAGACACTAATGGTGGTAATGAGTATTTGATTCTCTTGTTTTCACCCTCAATAACGCTAACACTGTTTCTCTTCAAGTTAATGTTATTATTTGTGTTAGCTGTATTGGCGGCAGAAGCTCCACCGCCATTACTTGCATGTACTCTTTGATGTTTTTTCAAATCCTGAGGTCTCTTGAACTTCTTACCACATTCTAAACAAGGATGTGGTTTAAATGCCACATGGACACGCAAATGTGACGTAATATGATCTCTCTTGACGAACTGGCCTTGACATTTTTTCCCCCCCTCGGACCAACAACAGGTAAGTGCTAAATTGTTCTTTGATTTACGACCAACGTGGGTATCACATAGATGCGCGTAAAGTGATTGTGGGGAATTGAAAGACTGCGTACACGATTCGCCCCATTTACAGGCGTGTAATTGAGCAGCAGCAACAGGTTGTTGTTGTTGTTGTGGTGTTGGCTGTAAGTGTAACTGTGGTGGTGTTGACAATGGTATTGGCTGTTGAATCAACTGGTACTGGTCAACAGGATGAGGAAATATCGGATGGTAAGTATAATTCCCCAGTTTGTTTGCTGGGGGGCTATTGGACCCGTTGGTCGACATAGAGGAGGTACTGGACCTTGCAGACTCACTGGAGTTATCAGAAATGGAATCATGGAGACTGCGTTGTAATGGCGGCAGCAGAGGTGTGTATTGTTGCTGTTGTTGTTCGGGATTGAAATAAATCAGCGGGTGGACAAGTGGTGGAAGAACGACTTTCGGATACACCTGAGTATTTTGAATGGCCAGCTTCCCAGCTTGTGTTTGTGTTTGTGGCGGCGCTTGTGCGATTTGTGCGCTTGCGTGTGGGTTTTGCATATTGAAAGAACAAGTGACCAACGTGGGTTTTTTTTTTTTCTTAGTTTCTTTTCTTCTTTTTTCTAAGATAAGTAACTAGATAATTAAAAGTGTGGCTGATAAATTTAATTTTAGAGAACGAGGGGGGAACACCAAGTAAGTAAATGTAAATATAAATGTAAATGTGTGTTAATATTTAGTGAGATAAATAATTAAGAAAAATAGTAATTATATTATAATAAAACTGATAATTAGATTAGATTAGATTAAATTAGATAGAATAAGGAGACACTGGCATTATTATAGCCTTGTTTTACATAATAAAAGTGAGCAGAAGCTCCCTTTGTTCACTTGCGTGTTCAGCTGAAGAACTTTTTAAGTTTGTTCTTCAAGGAACTCTTTGGAACAGTCTTGTGAACCTTCTTGACGTATTTAACTGAAGAATCTGGCGTAGTCGTAGCAGGAGTGGCTTCACTAGAAGTAGCGTCACCAGAAACTTGTTCAACTTCAGGTGTGACGACTTGTTCAACAGGTTGCTGCTCTTCTTCCTGTTTGACAACTGGCACAGTCATCCCGCCAGCTTCAGGAATAGCAGCAACTTCGGCAGCGGCAACAGCAACAGCAACAGCAAGAACATTATTAACATTCCCACCTTCATCTTCTTTCTTTTCATATTTTCCAGTAGTAACCCACTCACCATCTTTGATAAACTTGAAGAGAACCTCACCACTTGGACATGGGACTTGACAGACGAAGTCACCGTTTGTTGCTTTCACCATTGGCAGTGGGATTTTCCAGTTGTCAAATGACCCAGTAACAAAAAGTTCCTTAGCATCACCTGCTTCGCTCTGTGGATAGACAAATTCAACACTTGACATATGGTATGGTATGCTTTATCTATAATGATAAAGTTGTATAATTAATACGCCTTCTTCCATAAATTAAAAATTTCAAATTTCATTGCTCATCAAGATATAGATATAGATATAGATATATATGGTAGTGGTGGTGGTGGTGGTACACTTTCTACAATCGATCGTAGTATACCCCCCCCTACTCACTTACAACTTTGCCTTGGCTTTATTTTGTAATAATGGCTCAATGAACCCCACTTTCATTACATTCCCCTTTACTTTTAACTTCCCCCCCATATAAAGCTTTTGTGCAGATTGTTTCCCCTTTGCCAATTTAACTAAATTTGCCTCACTAAGTTTAATCTCAATGTCACCTTTACCATCACCCTTAGTTAGCTTAACTTTTTCACCCTTTTTCCCCAATAACATCCACACTTGGTCATCCCCAATTACGAATTTGACGTTAGCATTGAGCTTGTTCTGGATTTCCCTTTGTAAGGCATCTTCCTTGCTAACACGTTCACTTAATTCTTTTAATATTTGTTCACTACCCATAATATAATAAAGAAGTGTATATATTATAATAGTTTAGGTATACTAGTCATGGCCCTATTATACACTAAGCTATTCTCGGGATAATTATGTATTCGGTATCACACCCCCACTTCGGTATAACTATTCATCCGAAACTGAGATCTATTTCTTCTTTTTAATTTCCCGGGGAATTTTTTTTTTAATTAAATGTAATCGTAAGAAATCGCTTGGCGCCTTCGAACCGGCTCGTAAAAAACCGCATGATTCAGACTCATCTTTAAAAATTTTCACGAGTATAAATACTAGCGGGTCCCCAATTGGTCGACGTTTACTATATACAACTAGTACTACTAGTATAGTCATGTTCTCCCGTGTGCGTTCATTAAATAGGCTAACCAAGCAAGCAAAATTTGCTAGACAATTTGCTACTACCACTAGAGTTTCTACTGGTAAAAATGCTTTTACATTTACCGCTTTAACTGCAGGTATTACTTTAGCATATGGTATTTCCACTATTGCTTCAGCTTCAAATGAAGAAGAAATGGGTTCCCAATCTTCTCGTCATATTACTGTTGCTGAATTCGTGAAACATAACAAGGCTGATGATTGTTGGATCTGTGTTAACGGTCAAGTTTACGATTTAACCGATTTCATCCCAATGCATCCAGGTGGAACAACCCCTCTTATTCAAAATGCTGGTCACGATGCTACTGAATTATACAACAAAATACATCCTAAGGGGACTATTGAAAACTTCCTTCCAAAGGATAAACAATTAGGTATCTTAGTTGGTGAAGCTCCAAAATTACAAATCATCATTGATGAAAAGGAAAGAAACAGACTTAAGTTACTTGAAAACTTACCTTCTCTTTCCCGTATTCAAAACGTTTACGATTTCGAAAATATCGCTAAGCGTGTTTTACCTGAACAAGCATGGGCTTATTACTCCTGTGGTTGTGATGATGAAATCACAATGAGAGAAAATCATTATGCTTACCAACGTATTTATTTCAGACCAAAATGTCTTGTTAATGTCCAAGATGTTGATACTTCTACTACCTTATTAGGTACTAAAACTGATGTTCCATTCTACGTTTCTGCTGCTGCTTCTGCTAAATTAGGTCATGAAGATGGTGAATGTTCTATTGCTAGAGGTGCCGGTAAGGAAGGTGTTATTCAAATGATTTCATCTTTCTCTTCTTATTCTTTAGAAGAAATTGCCGAAAACAGAATTGCTGGTGCCACTCAATGGTTCCAACTTTACGTTAACGAAGATAAAGATATTGTTAAGAAGACACTTAAGCGTGCTGAAGATTGTGGTATGAAGGCTGTTTTCGTTACTGTTGATGCTGCTACTAGAGGTAACAGAGAAAAGGATATTCGTATGAGAATTAAGGAAGATCATGATGAATTAGAAGATGATTCTTCTGTTCGTTCTGGGTCCACTTCTGGTGCCATGCCTTCCTTTATTGACAAACGTCTGACTTGGGATGATGTTAAGGATATCATGTCTTGGACTAACTTACCAGTTATGCTTAAGGGTGTTCAAAGAACTGATGATATTGAGCGTGCTATTGATTTAGGTGTTAAAGGTGTTGTCCTGTCTAACCATGGTGGTAGACAATTAGATACTTCCCCACCACCAATTGAAGTTTTAGCTGAATCTGTTCCTATCTTAAAGGCCAAGGGTAAATTACCAAAGGATTTTGAAATTTACGTTGATGGTGGTGTTAGAAGAGGTTCTGATATTCTTAAAGCCTTGGCTATTGGTGGTCAAGATTGTAAAGTTGCCGTTGGTTTAGGTAGACCATTCCTGTATGCTAACACTGGTTATGGTGAAAAGGGTGTCCGTAAGGCCATTCACATTTTAAAGCAAGAATTAAAAGCCGATATGAGATTATTAGGTGTTCAATCATTGTCTGAATTAAACGATTCTTTCATTGACACGAGGAGGTTGCTTGGTAGAGACGCCCAAAATCATGTTTACAATTCTAACTACTCAGCTATGGGGCAGGTGCCGTTCAAGCATGAGAGAACTCAAAGTGACTTATAAGTTAAGCACACAGCGAGTAAATCTGTAACTACACAAAAAATTAACTACTAAACAATGTTTAGTTGTTGTCACTATTAGGTTTATACAATTTATATGGAAAAAAATATATATATATATTAAATCAATGAGAACACGAACGAACAGTTACTAAGGTGTAAAACGTTTGCTGAGCATTTTTGAAAATGGAAAAAAAAAACACTCAAACACATTCAACTGGCGTTAACATCCGGCTTTAACTTCGACTTTGTCTAACTCAATTAAGCTTTGCTTTGTCTCGTGCTTATTTAGTTTGCTTTTCCTTTCACTGTTGTTGCTTCCCACTTCCACTATTGCCTCAATTATGTCTCATATTAGTGCCGATTATATGAGCAATCAAGAAGAAGAATTGTCTAAAGAGATATTCACCCTAGATCACGCTCTACCAGACGATGAACCCCATGACCCAATGCTCTTTGAAGACACTGCGTTTTCCACGCGTGTCTGGCCTATCTTGGTCATCTTGTCATTCTCGCCTCTTGGGAACATCTCACGAATATCCATGCAGAAACTTATAACTTACAGTAATTCTTATGTGTTTTACGAAAACGGGACAATTATCTGGATAAACTTTACTTCATGCTTTGTCATGGGGATGGCCAACTCTACTGTGGATTTTTGGGATTTGTTCAACAAAGGAGCCAAACATAAGAAAAACTTCAAGGAAATTCCCTTACATTCGGGGATAACTGCAGGGTTTTGTGCATGTATGTCTACTCTTTCAGCATTATTAATGGAACTATTCCATAAAACTGTTAACAACCTGAGGCTTAGGGTCCCCAACAATGGATATGGGGTTATGGAATTTTTCGCCATTATCTTAGGTCAAATGGGTCTCTGTTTTTTTGGAATGACTTTAGGGACTCATCTAGGGTACTTGATAGATTACAAGGTAGTTCCACATTTACACAAACTTTTAAACAGACGTATCCGAGTTTACATTGAATCAACAATCTTACTTTTCAGTTTTGCATTTCTCATTGTCAATATTGTCCTAACGATCATTTTACCCATGAATAACTGGTACAAACAGGATTTCAGTCTGGCAATCATACTTGGGTTACCCGCGACATATTTAAGGTTCAATTTAATGTTCTTCAACGACAAGGCCAAATGGTTCCCTCTAGGTACTTTCCTAGCGAACGTCTTGGCAACTACACTCTTATCCATTTTACAAATTTTAATGTACGGTTATAAATCTAGCACTAACCAAACGTTATTGATAACTAACGAAAAACACCAATGGGTTCTCAGTTCAATAGGATCAGGGTTCGGTGGGTCCTTATCAACTATCGCGGCACTGTGCTATGAAATCCAAAACCTAACAGTCATCAAACACAAGTACTACTACTTTTTGACAACGCTTATCGTCTGCTGGTCAATAGTAATCCTTATAGTAGGATCGTATTATTGGGCCGTTGGCCTACAACCAGTCTAGTTTAACCTAGTTTTTCCCATTTTATAAACTCTAATTTATACCCATTGAAAGACCTTATAGCAAACTTCCCCGGGCCTTTTCTGTACTTCGAGACCTTGATCGTACTGTGTGTTATCTTTCTCGTTGACCCAGCAGGTTTTGCCGTGCTAGTTGTATTACCTGCATTTGGCGTTGGGGTTGGTGTCGGTGTTGGTGTTGATGTTTCCTCAACTTTCTCTCGCTTCACAGGCTCCTGTGTCACCCCACCATGTTCAGCCAACAGCTTTGGAGAAATCTTGAGTGTCACTTTCCTAACCTTACTCATTGTATCGGAAGATCGAATTAAAGTAAATCAGAATTACACTATACACACTGTATATTTTCAATTATATTGTCAAGTTAAGTTTCATTTTTTTTCCATTAAAATACGCTCAGCACGCTCAGCAAACACAATTAGCATTAGCCTCAAGTTCGCAATCAAATCCCAAAACCCGCACCCATAAACGCGTCTCTCGCCTGTTTCTTGTTCACCTTGGCCTGCGTAGGCATCCCCAGGATAACTTGCGACGAGTACCCTGCAGGCTGCATTTGCTGTTGCTGTTGCTGTTGCTGTGGAGGTTGCGGTTGCTGTTGCAGTTGCGGTTGGTATGGACGGACCATCCCATTCTGCTGCTGTCTCATTTGCGGTGATCTGAAGTTCCCCTGTGGGTTAACTGGTGGTGGGCCATTGGGTGGTGGACCATAGTAATTAGGGTTTGGAGACATCATATACTGTTGTTGATGTTGTTGCTGCTGTTGGTAGTGGTGAGGCGGTTGCGAGGACAAACTCGAGTACACGCTGGATGTAGTGTGTGAGTGCGCTTGGGCTTGCCCTTGCGCATTCCCACTGCTAGTACTCGACTGTGGGGAAAACACTGGCTGTTGTGTTTTCATAGGAGAATCGGTATAAACGGGCATTCCACCAGCCATCCGTTGCGGTGACAGCGCACGTTGTGGCCCATTGCTATTAACTGGCATCAGCTTAGGCGGAGATTGATTATGTACGTACCTCTGCTGTTGCGGCTGTGACTGCTGCTGTTGTTGTCTTATTGGCGAACTCGAACGCTCCCTTTGGTTCAACTGCTGCTCCTTCAAAGCCAATTGTCTCTCCCTTTCTAACAATTCACGCTGCTTGGCCTCAAGGGACGACTCAAGCGGGGATAAACCTCTTACAGGCGACACTGGTGCTGGTAAATCAGGTAACGGCGATGTCACTTGCTGTGTTTGATGTATCTGTTTGGCCCGCTCCACGTCCAACTCCCTCTGTCTCTTCATTTCTTCATCGTACATTCGTTGTCTTTCCTCTTCTCGTTGACGCTGAGAATTTAAAACTCTCTGTGCCTTCATTTGTGCATCAGCTTGGGCCCGGGCTTCAGCTTCAGCAGTTTGTATTTCCTGTTGATGCTTGAGTTCCTGTTGACGCTTGATTTCTAAAGCTCTCTGCACTTCCTTTTGTCGTTGGATTTCTAAAATACGATCCCTTTGTTCCCTTTCCAACCGTTGCCTTTCCAACCGTTGCCTTTCCATCTCCTGCTTTCTCTCAAACTCCAACCTTTCACGTTCTTGCTTCTCCTTTAACTCGGCTTCCTTACGTTTTTGTATTTCTAAATCCTTAGCACGTAACCTTGCTTGACGCTCCGCTTCTTGTTTTTCCCTCTGGATCCTTTCCTTAACCTCTCTTTCAATTCTCTCCCTGTCCAACTGTTCCCTAACTTCTCTTTCGATCCTTTCCTTCTCCTCAGCTTCCAACCTAGACCGAGTCAACTCTTGCTCTTCAGCTAATTTTTTGGCTTTAATCTTTTCTTCCTCTAATCTAAGCTTGGCTAATTCATCATTGATCAAATCATCATTGAGGAAGTCGTCCCCCTGGAGGAAATCATCATTATCTAAATCATCCTTAAGAGAAATTCTAATGCCACCTTGAGCGTATTCTTGCTGCAGCCTAACGAGGTTCCTATCAAGGTAATCATCATTTTGCTTTAGAGGTGAAGTGCTAACAGGTCTGTTCTTCGACCTTTCTGGGACATCATCATTCAATTTGGGGTAATCCTTGGGAAGTGGCGGTGGCGGGTCTTTGACTTTTAATTCAGCCTCCTTTATTTGAGCATTCAATTGTTTCAACTTTTCTTGTTTCAACTCTAATTCAATATCATAATTATCACGTTCAATGTCTTGTTCTTGTAAAATAATCCATTTTTTAAACCCTTCAGCTAATTCAATCTCCATGATATAACTCTTACCAAAAGTCCTCCTTTTTAAATCACTCTGTTCATTCCCCAAGGAACATAACCATGTCCAGATGAAATAATCATCAATTGTAATCCGGGAAATATCAGCAGTGAAAAATTCACCATTTAAATTTGTCACTTGTTCAGTCATTGAATCTGACCATCCATTGTTAGTTAAACAAAGATTTTCCAATATCCTTTGACCCTCCTTAGAAATCTTACTGATAACATCAGGTTCATTCAAATTGAAAACCCTCTTCAACAAGAGAAAATCCTCCCTAGTTTTGAACAAATCAGGGTTATCAAATTTCAAAGTTTTGGTAACTTTAGCAATTAATTCAGCGGGGTTTTTAGATGGTGTGTTTGTCCTTAAACTAACAACGGGGACATCAATTAAACTCTTGGAATTTTCCAAAGTTTCACTAATAGATTCAGGTGGGTATTGGTTCAATTTTAACAAGGTTTGAAATGTACTGGGTAATTTATTAACATCACCATTAGGTGGCATAGCCCTTAAAAATGACAAGAGTAAATGAAACATGGCATCACTTGCGGGAATCCATTCATAGACACCTCTTTCAAATGTCGGTTCACCAGTTGGTGCATTTCTAATTGGGTTAAATGCCCAAAGCCCAATAACCCTTGATAATTTCCTAGCTGACATCAAATTCTTCTTAGAATTTATAATGAGCGCAACGATTAAATCGAATAAATCATAAACGATAGATGCATGTGCCCCTGAACTTAAACAATTAGGCATGAACTCTAAAAAAGCCCTTGGTTTAAAATTCGATTCTTCCTCCTTTTCAACGAATTTAGTATATGGTTTCCACCCAATGATGGCATTCCCAGGTAATCTACACCAAATGTATTTCAAAGTGGCCATTAAAACGTGAACGTCTTTAACTTCCTTTATAGCTTCTTGAATATGCTCTATACTCCTAGGTCTACCATTGGACATACATTTGGCTAATAATTCACTGACTTGATCTTCATCGTTATAGATCTCATCAGATCTAAAAGGTAAGATCAACAACGGCTGTTTAACCCCCCTTTGTTTGATCTCAGCCGTAATCCTGTTAATGATATCCTTCACATGTTTCCTTTCATAACTAATTTCATCATGAACAGTTGTCTTATTGTATGATTCGTCTGTCTTTGGTTTGAATGATTTAAGCATGGAGTCCGTCATTTCAACATCTGCCGAAGAATAAACAAAATCAGAGTTAATCCCATTATTTCCCGAATGGGGCTTAAACTTCAAAGGTAAAAACTTCATCTAAGGGAACCTTAAGCCACGCTGGGTTTTAACGAAGTTTACAAGATGTTTATACACATAGAAAGACAAGCAAAAAAAAAAAAATTAAAAAAAATTAAGTGCAATGCACCAAAACACGCTTAATAGCACACGTCGTAAATGATCTTAGACAATACAATCATCGAAGAGCTGAAACAGAATAAGACCATTGGTATTATTGGTTTGGGTGATATGGGGCTTTTATATGCCAAGAGGTTTTCTGAAGCAGGGTGGAAAGTCTGCGGTTGTGACAGAGAAGAAAGATTCGAAGAGTTGAAAGAATCGCTTTCTAGCATATTGCCTGAAGTGGAGATCTTGAAGAACGGGCATTACATTTCAAGAAAAGCCGACTATATCATTTATTCAGTGGAAGCTGAAAATATTGATAAAATTGTTTCAATTTATGGTCCTTCAACTAAAGTTGGTGCCATTGTTGGTGGTCAAACATCATGTAAATCACCTGAAATTGCTGCTTTTGAAAAACATTTACCTGAGGATGTGGAGATTGTTTCAGTTCATTCCCTTCATGGTCCAAGAGTTGACACTAGAGGTCAACCTTTAGTTTTAATTCAACACAGGTCAAGTGATCAAAGTTTTAACTTTGTCGAATCGTTAATGTCCTGTTTGAACTCTAAACATGTTTATTTAACTTATGAAGAACACGATAAAATCACCGCTGATACTCAAGCAGTTACCCACGCAGCTTTTCTTTCTATGGGTGTTGCTTGGCATAATTCTCATCAATACCCATGGGAAACCCCTAAATGGGTTGGTGGTATTGAAAATGCAAAGATTAACATCTCTATGAGAATTTACTCTAATAAATGGCACGTTTATGCTGGCTTGGCCATTACAAACCCTAGTGCGCATAAACAAATAAAACAATACGCATTATCATGTGAAGAATTGTTCACCTTGATGATCCAAAATAAGAGAGACGAACTGATGAAGAGAATTACTCAGGCTAAGGAAAAGGTGTTTGGTCATTTAGGTAATGATCATAAACTATTACTTGATGATGATATTTTACAACAATATTCCTTAGGGAAAACCCCTCCTGGGGTTTCTCAAAGAAATTCACATTTGTCACTTCTTTCAATTGTTGATTCTTGGTCTCAATTAGAAATTGTTCCTTATGATCATATCATTTGTTCAACGCCCTTGTTCAGAATATTCCTTGGGGTTTCGGAATATCTTTTCTGTACCCCCGGTCTTTTAGAAGAGTGTATCCAAGTTGCCTGTGATGACACAAACTTCCGTCAAGATGATCTTCAATTTACTATGGCTTCAAGGGAATGGGCCAATGTTGTCTCCTATGGTGATTTTGGGCTTTACAGATCAAAATTTGAATCTACTCAAAAATTCTTTCAACATATGTTCCCTGAAGCAACTAAGGTTGGTAATGAAATGATTAAGACGATTTTACAGCGTGTTAAGGAAAGGGAATAGTTTAATTTTGTTTTGTTTTGTTAATTATACTTAATATATGTATATGATAGATAAGAAAAGAAATGAAAAGAAAAGAAATGAAAAGAAATGAAATGAAAAGAAGAGAAAAGCAATGGATAATGTTTTATAAATGTAATTACGATTAAATATTTAAACTAGGCGAATGTAATCCCTTGAACGAAACTACTTTCCATGTGAAAAATTGTTTTTTTAATTATCTTCAAATTTACATGATTTACAAGAAAAACAATATAATCGCATTTTCTATAATAACAACTACATCTTTTTTTTCTTTGTTAAACTTACATTCAGTAGTTTATTAACAGTATGACAGTTGATTTTCCATCTAAAGAAGGTATTCCATTAATTGGTTTTGGTGCAGGCACTAAATGGCAATGGAAGAAGAAAGCACAGGTTGCCGATTACATTCAAGATACAGATCCAGATCTTGTTTTATCTCTGAAGACAGCACTCAAAGCTGGGTTCAGACATTTAGATACGGCTGAGTTTTACTCAACTAGAAGAGATATTGGTGAAGCTATAAGACAGGCAATTGCCGATCCTGAAATCCCAATTAGTTCTAGGGCGGAAATTTTCGTCACTGATAAATACTGTGTTGATGGTGGTGAAACTAACAAGGATGTCAAACCAAAATTTGAAAATGGTGTTATTAGAGGGCCTTATGAAAGTTTAAAACAATGCCTTGAAGTTATGAAATTAGATTACATCGATTTATTCTTGTTCCATACTACTGGTGTTAATCCAGAATTGGATCTTACTCAACAATGGTTAGAAATGGTCAAATTGAAGAAGGAAGGTTTAGTTAAAATGATTGGTGTTTCTAACTATGACATTGAGAACTTGGAACAAATCAAAGCAATTGGTGAGCAAATGCCAGAAGTTTTACAAATCGAATTCCATCCTTATTTACAAAACCAATCAACTGATATTAGAAAATATGCTAAGGAAAACAATATTTTATTAGAAGCTTATGGTCCATTAGTCCCATTAACCAAGGCTAGAAACTATTGGAATGAATTAATTGAAAAGGGTGAAAAACCAAAAGGTTCAACCCCACCTTTAGATGATTTATTAAAAGATTTGGCTACTAAATACAAATTTACTGAAACCCAAGTTTTATTAAGATACACATTGCAAAATGATTTCATTCCAATCACCACTAGTTCAAAGGAAGAAAGAATGGCTGACATTTTGAACATTTTAACTTGGGAAATGGAACAGGAAGACATTGAAAAAATCAATTCTGTTGGTAACACTTGGTTTTATAGAGCTTTTGCCATTCCGCCTAACCCAGATTATGATGAAGCGTTACAAAAGGAAAGAGGTTTAATTTAAAAAAAATACCTATAATTGAACATAAATTTTACTTATTAAACTTACTTATTTATTTACTTATTTATTATATAATATTATCACATTTAAACTAATAGGAACTGTTACCACAGTATATCAAGCAATTATAATTAAAACCAAAACAAACAAAATTCCTGTTATCCTGTTAATATTTCCACATTTTTTATGCTCAGCAGAATATACGAAACTATATAAAAAAAGGTATGGTATGGCCCTTGTTTTTTCTCCAACATAGTTCTTTCTTCTTATAAGTTAATTTAAAAAATGTGCAAAAAGTGCAGTCATACTAACAGTACGTTTTTCTATCACGAAGGAGACGGAGAAGAAAATGAAAGATTTTATACTGATAACAAAAGTCACATTAACAAAGAATTTAAAAAAGCTGGAATTCCTCTCAATTTATGTATGCTTTCTTCTATCCAATTACCACTTATTAATTGTTCTCATGAAAAACCATCAGATGTTAAACAGTCAACCATCTTTTCAATAACCCCTAGTACATCCAATGAACCAGAGCCAATAGTTAAGAAACCAGAATTATCCAAGCATGATTTAAGGTACATTTTGTTATCAGAAGAAGAGCTTTACCTTTTGGATCTCAAAGAAGCAAACGCTCGGCCGCGGAACTTGGAATTAGACCCCTGACTTTTTTTTTAAAAAAAAACTGTATTATTACAAATTAATATTATGTTCTGTTATTACAATATCTACTTACGTGTTTTAATATATTTCTTTGTTATATTTTATATAAACCCCCCTTTAAATGGATTTCAATTTCAATTTTAATGTGTAATTTCAATTTTTATTTTAAAGTAATTATACATATTTGTAATTAATCTGCAAAAAGATACTCACATATCTCAAACATGTTCTAATCTCTTCAATAGATTATCAATTTCCTTCAAAACAGTTTCATTATTTGCCTCTTGACCTTTGATTTTCATGGTTTCCAATACTTTTTTTATTTCACCTGCTAATGGCGGTCTAAACATTACCAAATAGAGCAATGTTTGAAACCCTAACTTAGATCTCATAGGATCAAAACACACCGTTGATACCTTCCCCAATAATTCCACGGGTAATAATGGGACTTCGGATAATAATCGGATAAAAATCCCACGATCCTTGATTTCAATAAATGCTATAATATGGTCAAGAATTTGTGAAAGATATTTAAAATATGAACCCTCATTAGATTTTAACAAAGACTCCTTGCTAACATACCATTCCTCATTAAACCAAAGAATCATCCCATTGAACCTTCCCTTCCAATCCACTTTAAAATATTCTAAAAGTTTATCCCTAATATAATCTGCACAAGTTTGTGAAGTAAGCCCCCTACAAGCTAATCTAACAATAAATGGTAATTTTTTATCCATTGGACTGTCTATGTCAAACATATCGTCAATGACAGTTTTAATTAAATCTTCTGATGTATCCTGTGGTGGAGGGAGTTTGAATTCTTCCACAGTCTTAGTATCCACTGCAACATCAGGAACACTAGAAGGTATTATAGTACCGGCACTAGGATCATATTCATCCTCCTCTTCATCATAATCCCCCCCTTCTTGATCCTTTTTTAGACTAACTTGACCATCCATACTAGGAATATATTCATCATTACCATCATCTGCCATTTCCTCCTCATTAATTGCAGATTTAGAGGGCGTTAATTTCGGTTCATCAGAAGCAATTAACCATTGATATCTTTCCTTGACAATTTCCAAACCTTTAACTAATGTTTCTGTATCGACTTTAGCCAAACCTAATAAAATCATATTAGTTAAATAACTTTTATCTATAGATCCCATATCAAATTGAGAAAGTGCAGAATCTTCATCTGAAGCCATTTTATCATTAGTTGCACCCCTTATAAGTGAATATACTTGGTCCCATGAATCATCCTTTGGGATTTTTGATTCATTAAAAAAATCAACTTTAATACTTTTTGGGATAGTATTAGGATCATCATGAAATAAATTATGCCAAGCATCATCCATAATAGATATCTTACCCGATTTAATCTTAGAATCCTTTTCATTTAAAAATTTAAGCTTTTTCTCAAATCTTGGTTTAAACGTTGGTGAAAGATGTGATTTATTCAATAATAATTGAATAAGGACCTTGTTTATCCTATCATTGAATTTTTTTAAAAGTTTTGATTGTAATTCTGCATTAGATGAATAAAGTGGATAATGTGGTAGACATTTAAATTGTGATTCGTATGCTAGGGTAATATTTAAAAATCTTTGAGTTATTAAATCTGGTGTTGTTTTAAAAAGGGAGATAAGACATGAATTGACAGTTGAAAAAAGTGAGGTTGGTAAAAGCGTATCATTTACTAACAGTTGAATCAATCTATCAACTAATTTTTGATTTTGAATTTCTAATTGTTTCCCATTGATAAAATCAAACGTGTTAGTTGTTATTATTTTCCTATGATGAAGGTGAACTATTTGATAAAGCAATTTACATAAGGCTTGTAACACACCCAGAGATTGATGGATGACTGTTTGTGCATTGGAATATGGAAGGGGGAACCCACTTAACCATTTATCCAATAATTTATTCCTAAAATGTGAAATTTCGTTCCATGATTGTTGAGTCAATTGCATTAACAAATCAGGGTAAAGTTTAGTAAATGCCTGAATCGACAATTGACACACAGAATAAGGTTTGTGTCTAATAGAATCGTCTAATGAAAATATCAAAACGTGTTTAACATATTCCCAAATTTGGGTTGAATTAGCCCCCTCTTGACTTGAACCGTAGTAAACGATTGATTTAAGTGCGGGAATATGTTGTTTATAGTTTTCTTGTGAGAATTCGACAACTTGCAGCTGTGTTATCAGATTTGAGAACTCTGACATATGGTTTAAGACTTGCTAATAAACAAGATTACCAAGAAAAAACACCACCATGAAATTGAATTGAATTGAAAAAAAAAATTCAATGAAAATCCCAAAAAACGCTCATCATCAACTTACTTCACAGTTGAACTATTAATACAAAAACAATGTGAATATTATATCTCTACACAAGTATACTTTATATATCTGAAAATACTAATTAAGGGGGAAAAAAAATTTAAATTGTTCTGAAGAAAATAACGTTTTTGGTATATGTTTTACCAATGAGGAACACCCCAAGTGCTCATGAACATAGTAATGACATTGGTAACACCTTCACCCAAAACCAATCCTGAAGAAAAGATAACCAAAGTGATCTCATTGGATTCAGAATGGTAATGGTGCCAATAAAGACTAATAAGCCCACCTAAAAATCTAGCCAATGTAAATGCAGCAGTATTGTAAATACCTATACCTATGGCTATACCTGATGGGATCCATTTTGACCAATATTTAATTTTTATCAATTGATCTGAACAAACCTCTGATGAGAATTTCTCCTCTTTTTCAATATAACTTTGTAAGAATAATTTAAAAATTGATATTGAACCAATTAAAATTGAAAAAATGAGTGTGAAAACACCTGCCATTGGTGGTAAACCTTGACCATTAACTAACCTTGCACAATCAATCCAAATAAAAGCCGTTGGAATTTTAAATTCATCACCTGGAATTTGATAAAGTTTATTATACCATAACCAAATTGGGGTTGATAAAAGAATACTCCAAATAGAACCAATTAATTGACCAATTAATTGAGCACGGGGAGAAGCATTTAATAAAAACCCTGTTTTCAAATCTTGCATTAAATCACCTGCTTGTTGGGTAGTTGATTCAGCTAATGCACCACAAATTAAATTTATTAAAATCGCACCGGGGGTATTCTTTGGTAAAATTGCAGCTGTTACAAGTTGAGACAATTTTCCAATACCGGATACTGGATTTAAATCTGTTTCACCTAATGATTTGACACCTAAAAGGGAGAACAATAAGGAAAGTGGGATCATAACAAATAAGATATAAGCTGGAACGATTTCACCAAAAATTGATTTCATCGTACCAATAAGGAGAGGCGTTGAGATAACAAGACCAAGAATAGAAATCCAAATAGGGACATCAGCGGGTGATGACAAAGAAGAAGAGGTAGAAGGGGTAGGTTCAATGATGTTCACTTCATCATTATCATCATTAATGTTCAATAAGAGATCAGTTTCAGCATTGATAATGGTTGAATTATATTTCAAACTTGTTAACCATTTAAAAGTCATTGCAAATAAACTCACCAGACTATCAACGATCATAACACCTAAGGCTATCCACATTGTCCAACCTGAAATCCCATCTTTCCAATCATTTGGATCATCATTTGTCCAACCATTGTATCTAGCCAATGGCCCAAGAACGCACCAACCAAGAATCATACCTATAAGCATCCCTGTTGTTGTTTGTGGTCCCATGATAATACCCTGACCTATATAAGCTGGAGAGGGGGAGAAATTTAACAAATATTGATTTGAAAGATATTTACCAAATATTGGAATCGATTTAATTTGAGGTATGAAATATGATATTATAGTGTAAATTGATGAAATTGAAAATGTTAATTTTAACAGGGACATGTATTCCCCCGTGGGGATATCAATATTAGATGTAGATGTAGATGTAGCTATTATTGAATTATCTAAAATAAGTGGATTATTTTGTTTTGGTGTATTTGATGAATGAACAGGAGAGGGAGTGATTTGAAGTTGGTTGTCATGTTCAACATTATCATTTCCTAATTGTTCTTCTTTAGAATTGGTATGAAATACTGATATCAGCATGGCTGTAGCCGTCCCACTTGGGAAAGTTAATTTTTGCTTAACGATGAATTCTCTTCTTAAGAACACTGCAAAGAAAACACCAAAGAATGCCAATCCTAAACTCCAAGCAATTAATTTCCATGGTTGATTAAATGGTTCCCATTGAATGGGTAAGCTAGATTCTCCCGGTTCTAAGAGTTTTTCAATAGCTGGGATAATTCCAATGAACCCAAAAGCTAAAGGCCCAGTTGCAACTGCTACGGCAACAGATTGTGCGTAGACGTTTTCCATAGGGGTGAAATCTGTTGATTGCGGCAGAGATTTGATAATTGAATATGATAACAACGCTGCTGGGAGGGACATCATTGAAACCCATCCTGTTTGCAGTCCGAATTGGAAGTTTGCCAGGAGAATCAGCGAGCCCACAAAAATTCCAGCTAATGTGGCACGCAAGGTTGTTTCCATGGTAAAGCTGAGGGCGGTTGAAGTTGAAATGGATATGTAAGCGGAAGAATAAGATCGATAGTGAAAAGTTTTGGATTTTTCCCATGTAAAAAGAGAAACCACCTAGTAAGTTTTTAATTGTGTCAAGGGCATCTTTGTTTGTTTGTTTAGTTTTCTTTTAGACTTTTGTTTGCAATTTTGAATTCTAGCTATGTTATATATCTGTTAAAATAAAACGCTTTCATCATTGCTATGTATGTAAATTTAGAAAAGTGAAATTTTTGAAACTTAATTAGTTAGTTAGTTATTATTACTGATGAAATCAGTAAGAGGGGTTTACACCCATATAATATAGTATAATATAATATAATATACTATACTATACTATATATATACCACTTACCTTGTTAATTGTAGAAAAAGAAAGAGACTTTGTATCTGAGCATTATCTTGATAGGAAATTTTCTGGCAAAATCAACACAAACCCTTTAAATCACATTCTGTTTTACCATTTTGTTTTATAAATTCAACTAGTTAATACAATCACTAATGCATGTTCCTAATGATTATACGGGAGCAGTGATTTTTAACGATCCGGGACAACTTTTGAAATTGAACCATACTCAAAGGCAACTTTTAAAGCAAGTTGTTTCGAAGTTAACACCAATCATAAGTAAATCAAGGGCCAAATCATCAGAGACTAGTCATTTAATAACTAATTTAATGTACATATTGGGTATAGTAGAAAGTACACCTCATAATTTACAACTTTTGTTTAATCATGTTAGATTTTTCCAATTGGCTCAAGTGGGGAGGCTAGTTTCACCAATAAATAAATATAAATTAACTAATGTTCAAATTAAATTGATTGGGATGGATAATTATTTAAAAACTACATGTTATCTTGATGCACTGATTATATCAATGTTTAATTCAACAACTATGTACGATTTTCTCCTTGATTCAATAAATGATGAAAATTTATCATTGGAATTACAATCTAATGTTAATGATTTAAAAATAATGTTAAGATTTATTATTAATTTATTAAGATCTGGTCAACATATTCATCAAAATTTAATGTTTCAACTGTTATTAGTTTTGAATTCACTTGGTTGTGAAATCGCACTTACTGGTCAACAACAAGATTGTTTACAAATGTTTTCATTTTTAGTTGAATGTTTATCATTACCATTATTAACTTTTAAATTAGCTGTTATTCATAATGGGAAATTGAACGTTGCTGATGATTTACGGTTAATTGAGGAAAGGGTGTTGTTAATAAGTGTCCCAACATCGGTTGAATCACAGCAACAACAAAAACAAGAAAAACAACAACAACAACAACAACAACAAGATGAAAAAGAAAAGGAAAAAGATGAACATAAAGATGAACATGAAGATGAAGAACCAATTGATTTGGAAACTTGTTTAGATGCATATTTTAATAATACTGTTACTGTGAAACGGTTTAGGGATAATAGATTGGATGTAATTGCTGGTTGTGATGAAAATGATTGTGATCAAGATCATTTAGGGGAAATGGATCAATACGAAAAATTGGGTATTCTTAAAACAGCACCACGAGCATCTGAAATATTCATTGAATCCCCAATTCCAACCCCTGTATCTATGAGTAATGATACATTACCTGATTTGAAAACACCCTCGCCATCACCATCACCATCGATGCAGACTCAACTTCCAGTACAACCTTCAATGGCTCAGTCACCTACTTTAGATTCAATTATCAATTTTTCCACATCAACAACAACGGATGAAGTTGATGGGACATCATATAAAAATTTCAGTGATAGGATAACGCATCAAAGGACTAGATCTTCAACAGTTGTTTCAAAATTGAATAATGTAATGATTCCTAATGCATTAGGTCTGACTAGAAGAGCTTCATCTATTTCCAATACAGAAGTTAGTTTACCAGCTTGGATGTACATGCAAATTTTACCCTATTATGTTAACCCTAAAGTTAAATTAACAGTTGAAAATCATGAAGATTTTTACCGTGCAAGGACTCATAGATCAAAGACTATTGATTCTACACAATCTGGGCCTGATTTAGAAATTTTCGATCCACTGAATGGTGAATCATCCTTTGAAGCAAGGTTCGGGTCTCATAGACCTATTATACCCATTTGTCTTAAAAGATATACTTGGGATTCTAGGGGGGAATCAATTAAGATTAATAGGAAAGTTAATATACCTCAAGTTATTAATTTCCCATTTTTCATAGCAGAGGATAGGACTAAATTAGGTTACGTTGATTTTAAACGTATGGGTGGGTCTAGAGCTCCTAGGGGGGATTTTATGTTGGTTTTACAAAGTATGGTTTGTCATAGGGGTGGGAGTATTAATGCAGGTCATTATGTTTCAATTAGTAGAAGTAGTAAGAATAAGAATAAGAATAAGAATAAGAATAAGAATAAGAATAAGGGTAAGGGTAAGTGTGGTGGTGGTTTTGAAAATGATGAATGGGTATTGTTCAATGATTTGGAACCTGTTGGTTCAAAATTTAAAACAATGAGTTTTGAACAGGCAATGGAAAAGGATGATGCTTATTTATTATTTTATGAGATTGTACCATCGAATAATGATTCTAAAAATGGTAATGGTGCTAGTGTGAAACCAATTATTGGATGGTCTAATAAATATTGTTTGGATGCCCCACAACAAGTTAATGTTTTTACGGGAGCCAATGATAGGAAAGTTAGTGTTGTTAGTAGTTATTCTGATAAGACTATTGTTGAAAGTAATTCAGGATCGGGATCTATAGTTGGGGGGTTAAGTGTACCTCATAGTGGATTAATGACTATGTTAACAAGGTCGAAGGGTAAGAATGAGGATGTTGTTGATGAATATTGGTTCAATGGGGAAGATGTGGATTTTCATGCGGAGAGTGAGAGTGATAATGGTGAGGTAGATGTAGAGGTAGGTATAGAGGTAGATGAGGATAAGGAGAAGGAGAAGGTGAATGAGAATGAGGTGAATGAAAAGGCGTTAGATGAGGAAGAGGAAGAAGAGAAAGAAAAGGAGGTGCCTATTGGTGGAATTGCATTAACAGGTGATTCTACATCTGAGTATACATTTGACAATGACCCAAATGGTGATGGGGAGACTAAGATAAGTGTTAAGGAGATTAATGATAGTTATGTTAGTACATTAGATGGTGGAGGAGATGTTACTGAATCCAATGCTGCATTAGTTGTTAATACATTGGAAAACGTGACGAGTAACAAATCTAGTAGTGTGAGTACATTTAAAATGGGGAATTCACGTAAGAAGCATGGGAAGGGGTACATTACAAAGATGATTAAGAAAATGTTTAATTAGTAGCGAAAAACACTAATGTATAAACTGTAATAGTATACTTTGATTTTAGAAAGGTATATATATATAAGGTATTAGTAATACTGGTTCGCATAAGATACGCTTACCATGTACATCACTTATTGAAAAATAATATACTTTAAAATATCACCTAAAGTTAAAACGCCCAATAAAGCCCCATTTTCATCAACTATGAACAATCTATGTAACCTTGATTTTCTAATAGTTTCCAACACAACGAATAGAGAATCTGACTTTGTACAAGTGTAAACCCCTTCGAAATCATCGTTTCTTTTTAACAAAGCTTCACCAATAGTTAAAGCAGCTAATTGATCAAGGGATTCAGCGCCTGATTTTAACAAAGTAAGTACATCCACTGCTTCGTATACATTAATAAGTTTATTATCTTGATCAACAACGGGAATTGATGAGACTTCATTATGAGCTAATAAAGTAACAGCTTGAGCTATTGGGGTGTCTAAATAAGCACATACTAAATCCCAATTACCAATTTGGAGTTCACCCAATGGGGTTGTTAAATTAGCCGTTTCCCTACAATTCAAAGCAACGAATTTAAGGATACGATATTGAGTAAGGACCGAAACAACTATTTCCCTTGAATTTGAATCATCCCTATCTACTAATGGAATTCTCCTAGCTGAAGATTGAAGCATGAGTGTACATGCATCATAAAGAGATTTTAGTGGATGAATTTGTTGTGGAGGCGTGTGTTGAGAAAGTTGTTTTAAAATGAATTCAGGGTTGGCCCAATCGCAATTACTTGCTAATAGCCTGACAAAATCCTTTGCAGTGAGTAAACCAACAAAACGTGCAGCTTGTGGGTCCCAAAGTGGAGCAGAGACTATCCCATTTTGAAGTAAGATTGTTAATGCTCTTTTGACTTGAAGATGTGTATCGAACACGATGACTCTATAAGAAACTGGGAGTACATCGAAGGAAGTTTTTGAGCGGAGAAAGTTGCGAATAGAATGGAGTGCAAGACGGTGTTCGTGATCGGGCATTATTAGGTGTGTTTGTGTATGTGTGTGGGTGTGTGAATTGGTTGTATTAGATTTGACGAGAAATTAAAATTGAAATTGAAATTGAAAAATATACAAAAAGACGTTATTCTTTTCTTTTCGTATGGACAAATACGAAATTGGTGAGGAGCTTGGTAGGGGGACTTTTGGGGTTGTTTTGAAAGCGAGGGTGAAGAGCGGTAGTGGGAGCGTTAATGGCGGGAAACTAGTTGCGTTGAAGAAGTTCACGCATCACGACACGAAGGAAGGGTTCCCCATAACGGCGTTCAGAGAGATCACGATTACAAAGAGATTAAAGCATATGAACATTGTGCAAATAGTTGAGATTTTACAGGATACGACTGGGGCGTTTTATACAGTTACTCCATATCAAAGTAGTGATTTGAATGGGTTATTAAGAAACCCATTGGTGAAATTGAACATTACACAAATGAAAAGTGCCATTTATCAAATTTTACAAGGGTTAGAGTATGTTCATTCTATGGGGTATTTGCATCGGGATGTGAAGACTGCGAATGTCCTGTTGGATAAATTTGGATGTGTTAAATTGGGGGATTTTGGGTTAGCCAGACGGTATTTTGGTCCTAGAGCTGGGGGGAAGTTGATTGGTGGGTATGGTGGTAATGCTTGTGATTACACGGCAGTTGTAGTTACTAGATGGTACCGAGCCCCAGAACTTTTATTGGGGGAACGCAAGTATTCAACTGCGGTTGATATTTGGGGGGTTGGGTGTATATTAGGGGAGCTTTTGTTACGTCGACCGCTTTTCGAGGGTCAATCTGATTTGCACCAGGCCGAATTGGTTTTTCAATTACTGGGGACTCCCACAGAACAAAGTTTCCCCGGGTGTGTTGAGATAAATAGGAACGGTGTGGATTTAACTACACGTTATACCAATAGGCTTCATGAAAGATTTGATGAAGATACTTTAGGGGCCGGTTGGCTAGATTTGCTAGGGAAGCTTTTGAACGTTGATCCTGCGGGACGGGTGACTGCACGGGGGGCTTTAGAACACGTCTGGTTACAGGGAGAACAGCTGGACAAACAGCTGGCTGGCTTACCAGATTCGCACGAGGGTGATTTCACAAAGACGGCCACGAACGTGACAAAACCACAGGTCAAAGCAAAGCCAATTACGCCGAAACGCAATCGCAATAGAGACGATCCGTATTCTGCCGCTGGGGCTGGTACTGCTCCCAAGAGGCGGCATTAACTAGCTTGTTAGTCAATGTGTGCTGAGCACATGAGCATGCGTGTATATGTGTATATAGCTTTGTAGATGAAAAATGAAATGTTTAGACAACTAAATACTAGTAACAAGAGCTAGAGAGCAGGGATGGAGATTGCCAACAGCAACAACAACGCCGTTTTAGCCGCCTTTGGGCCTTCTTTCACGAGCGCAACGTACCGGTTAGACACGCCTAGTTCATACATGCAGACAAAAGCCCGTCGCACAAACGACACGACACAGCTCACGCAATGTCTCTCATCACACACGGTGTACGTTGGGAAACTCCCCGCTAGTGCGAGCGAGGAACAATTGCACGAGCTGTTTGCACAGACAGGTGTTGCCCCTAAGCGTGTCATTATGGGGCTTAATGCGCAGACAATGGCCCCAGCTGGGTTCTGTTTTGTTGTGTTCCCTAACCAGAGGGGGGCATTAAGGGCCGTCAAATACCTCAACCGTACCAAGATCAACGGGTCTATTATTGATGTTGATTTAGACCCTGGGTTCGTAGAAGGTAGACAGTTCGGTAGGGGAGAAAATGGGGCACAAAGGCAGCGCCAACACGGTCCACATGGGTCCCATGGTTCCCATGGGTACCGTGGGTACCGTGGGGGTCGCAGAGGGGGTAGAGGTGGTAGAGGTGGTAGGCGTTAGCTTAGCTTAGCTTTGCTTAGCGTAGTAGCTTATAATTTAATTTACATATCCAACTAATAAATAATCCATAAGTATATACTCATATCACCTCACGTTTTCTCACGTAGTTTTACATCCGTTTCATCAATTGGACTGGAGAAACACTACTTACACTGCGTTTGTGAAACACCCTTGAAACACACTATTTTAATTTTTATTTATGTACATACATAATTTTCCATTCTACTTCCCTATCTCTCTTTATCTCTCTTTACTATCACACCAACTAAGATGTCCTGGACTGGGTTCAAAAAAGCAGTTAATCGTGCGGGAAAACAAGTATTGGGGAAACACACTGACGCCATCACTGACGCCGATTTTGACGCGGCACAATTGGAGTTTGAAAAGTTTGAAACTCTCGTTAACGAACTTAATTCACATTTAACCCATTTTAAATCAAACGTTGGGGAAATACTTAATGTCCAAATCGAATTAATGGAAACATTGGATAGCTACTATGGTGAAGGCCCCCGTGATGGGCTCACAAAAGTCTACCTTGACCAACTCATTTCAATGAAAAACGAAAAGGCTATGCAAATATTAGACCCATTGGAATCCACTGTTGTTCATCCTATCAATGATTTACAAGCTTATAATGAAGAAATCCATAAGTTGATCAAAAAGAGAGGCAGGAAGAAGTTCGACTATGAAGTTTCATTGGGTAAATTGGAAAAACTCCAATCTGAATACGATGCCTTATTACAAGCGGGTGCAGGTGCAGGGAATGAATCTGAACAATTAACAAAAGCTAGGGAACGTCTAGAAAAAAACAAAGTAGAATTCAACACTTTTAAAAATGTATACTTCAGTATTAATGAAAAACTCAAGGGGGAAATGTTACAGTATATAAATTTACGTTTTGGTTTACTTGATCCATCATTCGAAGCTTTTGTTAAACTACAGGTTAAACTTTTTGGTGATTTTCAGTTGACTGAATTAGGTGACCCATTATCAAAGGAAGATTATTTATCAGGGAAATTGGATGATAGGTTAGATGGTATTTTGGAAAATATGAAATTGTTGGATTTACATGCGTGAGTGAGTGAGTGAGTGAAAAAACGAGAGAGGGAGCGAGCGAGCGTTGTTAGTTAGTGTGAGCCAGTTGTGTATACCTTTATAGTGTCTTATTTAAATTAAATTGAATTGAATACCAGGATATTATATTTAGTGTCAATTTCCCCATAAAAACATATCTACCAAGTATAACTGAGCCTAGTGATTCCAAAAATATTACTTTCAACTCTGTAACTTTACGATTTTATTTTACAACAACTGATGCATCGTTGTGAAATTGTATTATTTGTCATGAGCATTTTTTTCTTGGTTATTATACAGATATGGCTATTATTTATCAAATACACGCACGCACGCATATTGGGTCAAGCTATTGGTGTAACTAGTTAATATAATTCATAAATAAACAGGGCTAATTTTAAAGTTGAATTTCAAAAGCCATAAAAGCAACCTAAACCAATGGTAATGGTATTTCAATTTTTAACCCTGTTTAAAGTATTTTACTGTTTTGCACAACTTAGTACCTTGTCACTAGCGGCCCAATTAAAAAAGCCGTTATTGAAGTCATATATTAGAAATATGCATCTAAATCCTTATACAATAAATACTCACCCAATATACCACTAATTTAATTAACTGTTGACTCTGTCAATGTTACTGATAGTATTACGAAAAAGAAGGGAATGGTCCCGTTTTGCTCAAAACCAACTTCCCCAATCCGTGAGACATATAACCCTTTACCCACCCGTTTGAAATAAGTGGCATCATTTGAATTTCCACTTGGTCCTTTTCACATCCTAACCCCATGGCAATTGCTTCTAAAGGAATGATATGTTGTGGGGCATCCGTATTCAACTCTTGCCAAATTAAAATGGTCTTCTTGACTATCCTTAGTTGTAACACCGCACTCATTTGCACGTATATTGAATAGACATTTGATTTTAACAAGATGTATTGTAATTTGTTAACCAACGAGTTGAACAATTTCAAATCAAGCCCATTTATTGCTTCATACAATGGGAAAAGTAAACTTAACTCTTCAGTGAATGCCTCCCTCTTGGGTATTTGGTTAAACAAGAGAAAATTCAATGGCATAAGATAAACCATTAATTTAAAATGTAATTTTGGGTGTGCCCAGGGTAAAAGTTGCGTGAATGTCGTATGAGCTCGCCTTAGTTCACCTCTAATTAACTGGCATTTCCCCATGTTGAAAAAGTATAACACACTTGTTGGATCATCAATATCTTGAGGAATAGCAACGTTATTAAGGACCTT
Source organism: Saturnispora sanitii (assembly GCA_030563185.1). NCBI lineage: Eukaryota > Fungi > Ascomycota > Pichiomycetes > Pichiales > Pichiaceae > Saturnispora > Saturnispora sanitii. The sequence continues at coordinate 18,326 of JAKUBF010000037.1, read as the reverse complement.
GTAAAGATTGATTGCCTGAGGGTATTTGGCAAATTTGAACAAGGTACCTAAATTAACAGAGGCGAAAAACATGATTGCACGGAAATTCAAGCCTGAATCCGATTTAGAACTTATTAATAACTTGAGTGGTTGTTGCATAGTGGAAATTGTTAAATCGTCCGGAGTTTTGATGTGTTCCTTGAGATAATTCATCAAAGCTATAACCAAAGCTAGGAAATGCGACTCAGCATCGGTTTCCCTGTTTCTAGACATGTTACTCGTAATTAATGTCAACAGTTTAATCCCTGGTATCTGTTTATCTTTTGCCAGTTTGAGATCTAAAACAGCCCTGTCCATGGCTGAATTCCCCAATTTCTCCATGGAAACATCAGAATCCTGATTAGTTAACAACGATTGAATGATCGTACAGCATTCTCCAGTGGAAAATGTGACAAATGGGGAACTCATTTATGGTGTCTCTATAGCTTTCATAGATTTTGAAAAATTCATCTTCAGTATTGTAAAAATTTTCTTTCACGTTTCCAACTACTACTCACGTTTCTTCATTGTTAACTAATACGCAAGATGTCCCTCGTTAACATTTGCAGAGACAACGCGGATCCTTTCTACCGTTACAAGATGCCCTTACTTCAAATTAAGAAAGAAGGGCGTGGGAACGGTGTCAAGACGAACGTTTTGAACGCTGAAGAAGTGGCTAGAGCTTTGGCTAGACCTGTCTCATACGTTATCAAATATTTCGGGTTCGAATTAGGTGCTCAAACTGCCATTGATGTTAAGAATGAGAAGTTCATCATTAACGGTCATCATGAACAGGCTCATTTACAAGATGTCCTCGATGGGTTCATTGCTAAATTCGTTCTTTGTCCTGAATGTAAAAACCCTGAAACTGTTTTAGAAGTTACCAAGACTGATGATTTAAAGAGAGATTGTAAAGCTTGTGGTAAAGTCACCACTGTTGATCCACGTCTCAAATTATGTACTTACATCTTGAAAAACCCACCTCCAAAGGAAAAGAAAAAGAAGGCGGCTGCTACTGCTTCTGCTAACGTCGTTGGTGGGGGGAAATCCATTTCTGATATTGCCAATAAGACTTCCAAGGGTGACCAAGAACAATCCCCTGCTGCTGCTGGTGCTGCTGTTGAAGAACCAACTTCTGAATCTGTTTCTGCTTTTGCTGCTTCAGATGATTGGGCTGTTGATACTTCTGAAGAAGCCGTTAAAGCTAGAGCTGCTCTTCTTCAAGCACAAGAGTCAAACAAAACTGCTTACATTGATTTTGGTAAATGGGTCCTGCTCCAGGAAGAATTAGATGATATTGAAATTTACAAAAAGGCTATTGAATTAAACATCCAAAAGGATAGGGAAACCGTTGAAGTTTTAGCACAAGTTTTATTCACTGAAGATATCATTGAAGAAATTGATGACTTTAAGGCTATTTTGGCTAAACTTGTTACTTCCGATAAACATGAAAAATCACTCCTTGGTGGGATCGAAAGAATGATTGCCACTCAAAACATCGAATTGGCATCTAGCGTGCCCAAGATCCTTATGAAACTCTATGATGAAGATCTCGTTAGTGAGGAAGTCATTAGAGATTGGGCTGGTCATATTTCAGCTAAATACACAGGTGACAAAACTACCAGTAGAAACATCAGGAAACAGGCTAGATCTTTCGTCAAGTGGTTAGACGAAGCTGAAGAGGATGATGAGGATGAGGATGAGGATGATGAGTAATTGTATTTATGTGACAATTGATATTACCATTTATAGCAATAATAAAAAAAGATAACTAAATAATAAATTAAATATATGTCTAGATAGATTTAGCCACTAACAACTGCGTAGCCTTCAAGGCTTCGTATTTGACGTTAGCATTCTGACTGTTCATCAAAGCCATGATCTTGTTCTTGGCACCAGAATTGGTTAACAGTGTCGTTACTTCAGGTAACAACTCAATCAATTTGCACAAGTCGAAACAAATAATAGCTTGGTTAAGGTAAAATTGTGGGTCAGTGTTACTTGGATCAGTGTCCAACATAGGGAATAACTCCCTTACAACCTTCCAATTGTTTTCCTTGAATTTCCCAAAATTATCTAACCAGAATTCTTCAGATGTGTGCGTTGGGGACCATTGGAATGATTGAGTTTTTAATTCATCATAATATTCATCCCATGTTGTTAAAACCATAACTGATTCTTGTAATCTTACAAGTAAGGTATCCAAATCTTGTTTCAACTCATCATCGGACCATTTACGTTCACTGAGTGATTTCAAAATCTGAACACCATTACAAAGTAGGTACTTTTTCAATATTTGTTCGTTATTGTTCCCGTTGGATAAATTAATAAGTGTTGAAATAGCCAAACGAATGACTTTTTCCTTAACACCATCCTTGGCAATTAAAAACAATTGAGGGATTAACTTATTGATTTGTTGTGAATGCCCAAACTTGTTACTAAATGAAAAACACCAAATGATAAAAATAACAGTATATTTCAATTGTAAATTGAAAGATGAGTAATTATTATTGACAATTAAATCAATGACCCCATCTGCACCATATTGATTCAAATATTTCATTCTAATTTCTTTATTATAAACTAATTCCTTTAACAATTGTAAATGAATGTTGAAGTTGTTCTTACTAGAGACATTATCAGAATTTGAAATGGATTTACTAATAATGGACAAAACTGCATCAACTTCCTCTCCCTTGGTAATTCCATTGTCAATTATGATCAATGTTAATAAATAAGCTGCTAAGTTATCTCCATTGGAAACTAATTTAGTTAAACCTTTTAATTCCAATTCGGTATCGACTTTAGTAGAATCCAATAAAATGCTTCTGCTAAGGATGGACTGAATAAGATCATCATGTGCAGGTCTCTGATCCAAGACCATGCTATTTAAGGCATGCAAAGCTATCTTTAAATTGAAATTTGGTGCGTCGACAACTGAAGTTTCCGCCTGGTCTAAATGGCCAGCGTTAATCAATGCTGAGGGGGAAAAGGTCCTCTGGCCCCAAGTAGAAATGGTGTGATTAAACTCCTCGTTGTCGATAGTGAAACTAGGCATGTTAATGAGAGAGTTGGCAATTGGTGATAAGACACAAAGTTGTTGGAAGTTTTAATTTACGCAAAATTGAAAATTAAGAAAAGTTGAAAAAATGGTAATTTACGATTTATTCTAAATTTTAAATGAAGTTAGTAGTTAACTGTTCATGAATTTGGTCTACTAACACTATCGCTGATGCTCGTGTTTCATACATATACAGAATTTGTATCATATTAGTAAAGTCTATAAAAATAAATATTACCTAATCTAATCTAATCTAATCTAATCTAATTTTTAAATCTTAATGTTCGTTGTTGTTGTTTGTTTAATCAACTTCTTCAACAGTTGGACCTTGTGGTTCTTCAGCAGCTGGACCAGCACCTGGGACACCACCTTCTGGGGCACCACCAGCTTGGTAGAACTTGGTCATGATTGGGTTGACAACTTGTTCTAATTCCTTTTGCTTGTCTTCGAATTCTTCCTTAGTGGCAGTTAAGTTAGAGTCTAACCAAGAAATGGTTTCTTCACAAGCCTTGGTTAATTGATCTCTTTCAGCTTGGTCAACCTTTTCTTCGAATGACTTTTCGCTTGAAGTGTTCTTAACAGAGTAAGCGTAAGATTCTAATTGGTTCTTAGCACCAATACGAGCAGCCTCCTTTTCATCTTCATCCTTGAACTTTTCAGCTTCGGAAACCATTCTTTCGATATCTTCTTGAGATAATCTACCCTTATCGTTGGTAATGGTAATCTTTTGAGTCTTACCGGTACCCTTTTCTAAGGCAGAAACGTTCAAAATACCATTGGCATCAATATCGAAGGTAACTTCAATTTGTGGGACACCTCTTGGGGCAGGTGGGATACCAGATAATTCGAACTTACCTAATAAGTTGTTATCCTTCGTTCTAGCTCTTTCACCTTCGAAAACTTGAATGAGGACACCAGGTTGGTTATCAGCGTAAGTGGAGAAAGTTTCAGACTTCTTAGATGGGATAGTGGAGTTTCTTGGGATTAACTTGGTCATGACACCACCAGCGGTTTCAATACCTAAGGATAATGGAGTAACATCCAATAATAATAAATCTTGAGTCTTGGAAGAAGTATCACCAGTTAAGATAGCAGCTTGAACAGCAGCACCGTAAGCAACAGCTTCATCTGGGTTAATAGACTTGTTTGGTTCCTTACCGTTGAAGTAGTCAGAAACTAACTTTTGAACCTTTGGAATTCTAGTAGAACCACCAACAAGAACAATTTCATTAACAGCGGACTTGTCAATCTTAGAATCTCTTAAGACCTTTTCAACAGGGTCCATAGTAGATCTGAAAAGATCACCACATAATTCTTCGAATCTAGCTCTAGTAATAGAGGTGTAGAAATCAATACCTTCGAAAAGGGAATCAATTTCAATAGAAGTTTGAGCAGAAGAAGATAAAGTTCTCTTAGCTCTTTCACAAGCGGTTCTTAATCTTCTTAAAGCTCTTTGGTTAGAAGAAAGATCCTTCTTGTGCTTTCTCTTGAATTCGTTCTTGAAGTGATCGACTAATCTGTTATCGAAATCTTCACCACCCAAGTGAGTATCACCAGCAGTAGCCTTAACTTCAAAAATACCATCTTCAATGGAAAGCAGGGAAACATCGAAAGTACCACCACCTAAATCAAAAATAAGAACGTTCTTTTCACCTTCTTCTTTCTTATCTAAACCGTAAGCAATAGCAGCGGCGGTTGGTTCGTTAATAATTCTTAAAACGTTTAAACCAGCAATTAAACCGGCATCCTTAGTAGCTTGTCTTTGAGAATCGTTGAAGTAAGCTGGGACAGTAACGACAGCGTCATTGACCTTGTCACCAAGGTAAGCTTCAGCGGTTTCCTTCATCTTACCTAAGATCATAGAGGAGATTTCTTCAGGAGTGAAGACCTTAGTTTCACCCTTGAATTCAACTTGAATCTTTGGCTTACCGGCATCATCGACAATGGTGAATGGGAAATGCTTCATATCAGTTTGGACTTCTTCATCGACGAACTTTCTACCAATCAGTCTCTTAGCATCGAAGACGGTGTTAGAAGGGTTCATGGCGGCTTGGTTCTTAGCAGCATCACCAATTAATCTTTCAGTGTCAGTGAAGGCAACGTAAGATGGAGTGGTTCTGTTACCTTGATCATTAGCAATAATGTCGACTCTGTCATTAGCGAAGTGAGCAACACAAGAATAGGTAGTACCTAAATCAATACCGACGGCTTTTGGCATGTTAATATTGTTATAGAGAAAAGGATGTTCAACAAGAGGGCACTTTGGAAAACGGGCGAATGTCCAATTTATAAGGTTTTCTTGCTAAGCATTTTCTAGAAAGTTCTATCGAATGCGAGAAAAACGAATGGAATTAATTTTATTTGAAGATGAAAATTGAAAATGAAAATGAAAATAAAAATAAAAAACGCGACATTCTCATTTGTGGTATTTTATTTGCCACATTATTAACATTATATATCATTAAACAATGTCTACACCGGCACGTCGGCGGTTAATGCGAGACTTTAAGCGCATCCAGAGTGATTCACAGAGCTCTTCAGGTGGGATCTCTGCCTCACCTTTGGCAGATAATGTGATGGTTTGGAACGCCATCATTATTGGACCGGAAGATACACCCTTTGAAGATGGGACCTTTAGACTGAAACTGACATTTGACGAACAGTACCCTAATAAACCCCCACAAGTGAAGTTTGTGTCAGAGATGTTCCACCCTAATGTTTACGCTTCGGGGGATCTCTGTTTAGACATTTTACAAAACAGATGGTCGCCCACTTATGATGTGGCTTCGATTCTTACTAGTGTTCAATCATTGTTAAACGATCCGAACATCAACTCGCCCGCCAATGTTGAGGCGGCAAATCTGTACAAAGATCACAAGAGCCAGTACGTTAAGAGGGTTAGACAAACCGTGGAAAAGTCGTGGGGCGAAGACCTTGGTGAGGGCAGTGACAGTGAAGACAGTGATTCAAACGACAGCGAGTAGTTTTATAGTTGAGTTTAGTTTAGTTTAGTTTAGTTTAGTTTAATTTAGTTCTTCTATCTATATATATATACAGGTTATCTTTAATAAAGCCATAGGTAGTACCATCTTTTAGCTCTAACAGTTGGAGTTGTTTCTTCTTTTTGTTCTTGTTCTTGTTCTAATACAACCTTAGCCATTGGCTCAGCCTTTGGCCCAGAGTCTGACTCTGATTTTGACTCTGGGAGTTGTTCATCCCATGGATACACTGGTACCTTCCCCGTGACATTCACTCTTCTATCCTGTTTAAAACACAACACAGTCATGAACACACACACAACCAACACGATCTTGTTAATTGGGTTCATCATTCGGTCCTGTTTGTACTGTTTGAGTCTCTTCATCCCAAAAGACCGTGGGTCCAAACTGGGCTGTTTCTTCACTGGGAAATCAGCTGAGGTCGTCAATGGGGCAGTGGACAAAATTGACGGGTATTTAAACGGCAAGTCTAATGGCACATCACCTTGAACATTCAACTGGGATGCGTTCAATTGTTGCACATCACTTTGCAAAGCAGCACGAGAGGCCAATTGAGCTGTAGTTGCGTTCGGTGCCACACTCGAAATTACAGCATCGAAGGCTGTCTCATGAGATTTACTAGGAGCATTATCACTATCCTTGTTAACTACTTTAGCAGGCTCTTGTTCTTGTACTTGTTCTTGTACTTGTTCTTGCTCGTAATCTAGTTTGTTAGGGAACCCCTCTCTTACACCGTGGGCCCCATAAGCGTACCATAGAGCAAACCTTTTGGCATCTCCCCCCATTGAATCCCAATGTCTCTTTTGTAAATCACCCACGTATTCAACAACAGCCTGTCTTTTGAACTGTGGGAGCTTTTCAAACGCCCTTGGGCTCCTTAGGTACTTTTCTGGCTCAAATCCCGTCAAGTCCACATCCTCCTCTGGTTCAGCGTTCGGAATGAATAGGTTAACAGTGTCACTAAGAGACGCTTTGAGTAGTTTATTCCTCGCAGCCTTGGCGTCCTTCTCGTTCTTCAAACGTTTCGAAATGTCCCGCATCGATGGTTTCCCCTGTTTAGAAGCCTGACGCATCATCTCCTTCGTAACCTTGGGTATATTGGACATGTCTTAACAGATCACTATTAGCTTTACTAGGCCAAATTTCACTCATTCTTTTTTTTTTTCTTTCATCATTTCAAAAATTTCAACTGTATCCCAACTTCAACCTTCATCTATTGAACCACATGTCTACCCCTACTAAAACTGTCTCTTCTGCTGAAGCCGCCCCTGCTGCTACCGCAAACTTCCTCTCCAGTCTCCTAAACAACACTGTCAAAGTTTCCCTCCATAACGATTTCGAATACCACGGCCAACTTAAATCAATTGACGGGTTCATGAACATCGTTTTAGAATCCGCTCAAGAATTAGCCTTGGGTGAAAAAGTTAGAGAATATCAGGAGGTCTTCATTAGAGGGAATAATGTCATGGCCATTACTAAACTTTAACCGTGCTAACGAGAGTTAAAGTTGGCGATTACCCATAACGTGCTTATTTAAATTAAGAACGCGAGCGTTCTAGAGTCAGCACCAGCACTAGCACCAGCACTAGCACCAGCACCAGCATCAGTGCCCTATTAGACAGCCTGCTTGCTTGTTTGCTCGCTCGCTCGCTCGCTCTAATGCCCCTCTCCCCTTATAGTAGAACTAGCCTAGCTACACTAGTACTACTCTGTATAATATACTACTTACTATAATATAATATAATATCAACGAACACAACACCTCCCTCCCCCCTCTCGTACTAGACAGAGCTTTATTTAAACATAAAAATCATTGGTCTTGGTCATAATATAAAACTACACACATAAGTAAAGGTCATAAAATAGTATAAATAAATAACAATTAGAATGGAAAGGAGGAAAATGGGTTCCCCAAACTAGCGCCTAATCTTGCACCTAATCTAGCCCCGATATTCCCTCTCCTGTTATTGTTGTTGTTGTTGTTGTTGTTACTGGTATTCTCATTGGTGGAAGAAGAAGTAGATGCTGCTGGAATGCTATTAGGGTCCATCGCTAAAACGTTGTTGCCGTCGTTAACAATTGGCGTGTTTGGCCCAATCATCAGCCCTTTTAATTGCTGTGTGAGAATGGTATCCTCTAAAAATGAATCATATACAGGTAATGGGGGTAATTGTTGTGATTGTAGTTGTGGTTGTGGTTGTTGTGATTGTTGTGGTTGCTGGTATGAATAAATTGGTTGCATTTGGAACGGTTGATTCAAATTTGGTTGCTGCTGTTGCTGTTGTTGCTGTTGCTGTTGCTGTTGCTGTTGTTGTAATTGGTACATAAAGGCGTTCATAGTCAAAGCAGAGTTCGATCTCGATCTGTTGTTGTTTGTTGACCCTAGCGACAAATTCGAAACAGACCTGTCTCTTTGTTGCAATTGTTGTTGTTGTTGTTGCTGCTGTTGTTGTTGTTGTTGTTGCTGTTGGTTCCAAACATTAGACAAAGATGATGATGCCGATCTCGATCTCGATCTCGTGCCATTGGAATTCCCAACAACGCCAACGCTCAAACCAACTTCATCAGCTAACCTTTTCAATTGGTGGTTCAATTGATTCGACCCATTGTTGTTAACAATGTCCTGCAAGACAATTTGGACGTTCTTAATATAAATTGGTTTATTAAGGTTCAAGTTGTCAACAATGGGTAAAATCTTGTTAATTAAACTTGGGCCATAATGATTAGGAACGGAATTATTCATTAAATGGGATAAATTGTCCAAATTAAAAATTGTGAATAATAAATCATTCAAACAGTTTTGTGCAGCATCACTATCATCACCATTTAATTTTAAGAAATTAATAATCTTTAAAATTGTTAAACCACCTAATTTTGAAGTACAAACAATTGAAAATTTTAAAGATTTTTGTAATTCGTTAGATAGCAAAATGTAAAGATTCAATTGGGTGTCATTTTTACAAGTATCTAAAAACCAAGTTATTAAAAGTGACCCATTTGAATCTTGGACTAAATCAATTGAATTTTTAACAATTTGATTTGAAATTGATGAAATTGGTGTGTAGATATTTGAAGATTCTAAAGTTGTCCTCAAAGCCCTTGAACCATATCTATTACAAGCAATTGAATTAAAATTAGATAAGATCTCGCTCCAAATAGGAGAAACGTATTCATTATTGCCTTGTGGTTCACTGTTAGATTGTAACAAGGATTGGACTAAATAATTACCAAAAGTATCACAAATTAAATCTTTCAAATTTGGGATTATAGACTTTTGAATAATTGAAATTGATAAATTTTTGTATTGACTTGGTATATTGTTAACTAATTTTTGAGCTACCCAAGTGCCATTTTTATGAATTGCCAATTGGAAAAGATGGGGGGATAAATTATTAATAATTGAAACTTGAACTTCAGGGGATGAATCAATGAAAATCCTTTGAACAAGTGTATTACCAATGTGATCACTTGAAAGATGATAGAGAGATCTTGAATTAATTAGATAAAGGGCTAATTGATCAATTGATAATTGAGAGGGTGAGTTATCAAGGATGGATCGGAGGTTGGCCAATGGGAAAGATTGTAAATTTGGTTGTTGCTGTTGTTGTTGTTGTTGTCTTACTGAGGAACTAGTGTTAGCTCTAGATCTTGATTGAGGGATTTGTTGCTGCTGTTGTTGTAGCTGTAGCTGTTGATTAGTGTCTAAGCCATCATTTATGAGGGTTATATAGGTAACAACGCAAACATAACCGGGAACAAGGACTTTCCCTTGGAGAAAGTTAAGAGCCATTTGAGCGGATTGTGAGGAGTGAAACTTAGCAATGACGACTCTATCCGAAGCATTATTGCAAAGAACGGACCAAACTTGAAGAGGGTGTTGACCCGATTGAGGGATCATGGCGGCTAGAAGACGGGCATTGGCAGCAGGTGGGAGGTTCAAAATAAGAATAGTAGAAGATGGTGTTGTTGTCGAAGATGATGCAACATGAACATCACGTTCGGGTAGGTTCTCTCTTATTATGGTTGACATGTTGAAATACAACAGGGGAATTTGTAAGATGAGAGTAAAGGTTGTGAAGGGGAAAAAAAAAACTTGTGTTGGTTGGACACACTCTTTCTATAAATAAAGTTAAGAATGTCAGGAGTTAACAGTTCGAACGTTGTTAAGCCACAAGCTGGTCCATTTTTCAGATACACTGCCGTTGCTTTGGGGGCCACCATGTGGTTCTGGATCTTTTACAGAGCCAAGCACGACTGGAGACATTGGGTTGGTGCTGCCCATTAAGTGAGCAAGCAAACAGTTAGTTTAGCTTAGCTTAGCTTAGCTTAGCTAACTACCACACGACTTAGACGTGTTAGTGTTGTGTAGAACATACCATATTATATCATATCATATATATTAAGAGATTAAATTATTTATTAAATAACATAGGTAGAGAAGTTACCCCCCTTCTCAATAATAATAAAAAGCTAGTTCTAAGCTAGTTAAAACTAGATAAACTTTTCTATGCTACTCACTGCCGCGCCGAGCTGGCCAATAACCATCAAGTGTAGTGTTGTTTTCAATGGAAAAGTTTCTGTCTGGTACGTTTCCAAAGCGAGTCTGGCTTGGATTTGGGGTTGGAGTCAGAGTTGGAGTTGGATTTAGAGATAGTAGGAGAAGTAGGCGAGGCAGTATTCCCCATGCTGGAAATGTTCCCAAGCCCACCTCTTCCTGTAGAAAACACTGGTTGAAGCGTGTTACGTGGTCTACTAGCACTGCGTTCTCTTTCTCTTTCCCTGCTGCGCTCGACTCTCACTGTGGAGACGTTTCCCAAACCACCTCTTCCCACTGACACTGGTGCGCTCCCCTGCAATGTTTCTGCCGCTTCATTAGTTTCGATCACCTCATTAGCTTCGCTTTGTCTCGTTTCACTGCGGCCACGCATGTTCCCCAAGCCGCCTCGGCCAACAGAAACAATAGGCTCCTCGTTTCTGCTGCGGCTTCTGCTTCGATCTCTGTTCCCACTAATTACGCTTTCAATTCGATGCATTTTGATAAACAAGGCCCTGGATCTCTTAATCTCTTTTTTCTAAAGTTGTAAATCTCTAATTACTAAAGAATAATAGTTTAATTATATTCAAATGGAAGGTATATATCCAACTAATTTCCCCCCGAGAGATTACCAGTGGGAAATGGCTCACATTGGTATTTTAAAAAACACCCTCGTTGGTTTACCCACAGGTTTAGGGAAAACTCTCATTGCTGCCGTTGTTATTGCAAACTTCGCTAAATGGTTCCCCGAAAGTAAGCTAATCTTCATGGCCCCAACTAGACCCCTAGTCGCTCAACAGTTGAGGGCATGTCTTGCACTTTTAGGCGTTAACCCATTAACAGTAGCAGTTTTATTAGATAAACGTGTCGCTAATAGACCTGCCATTTGGGAAAACAATACAATCTTCTTCTCAACCCCACATGTTGTTTTAAACGATCTAAAATCAGGTGCTTTAGATGCTAAAACTATTAAACTATTGGTCTTCGATGAAGCACATCGTGGAGCTAGTCAAAATTATCCCTATGCATTGATTGTTCAATTTCTCAATGATCTTCATTTAGAATCAAATTTCAGAGTTTTGGCTTTAACTGCAACACCAGGTGCAGATTTAGAAACTGTTCAAAATGTTATTTCAAATCTTAACATTTCCAAAATTCAAGTTAAAACTGATAATGACCTTGATGTTAAACCTTACATTAAAACCAAATCAATCAAATCAATTAATTGTGATCCATTACCAACATTTTTCCCCATTGAATCCCTCATTCATTCCATTATTAAACCCATTCTTGATTTTTGCCATAAACATGATGCTTACCCATCTAATGACCCATCTCGTGTATCCCATTTTACATCAATTAAAATGTCAAAGATAGTAACAGCTTGGGAAAATTCACCTTTAAAATGGAAAATTCATGGTCAATTACAAATCTTAAGTTTGGCAGGTATGCTTTTACAAAGATTACGTATTTATGGTATAAATGCCCTTTATTCAATGTTCTCAGAAAAGATTTCAGAGTTTAAAACAAAATGGGAATTAAAAAAGTCTAAAAACAACACTTTACATGCCTTTTGGTTTTCACCTCAAATTTCAAAATTGAACACTATGTTAACTAAAATAGTCCATGATAACATTGGTTCTATCCCATTGGGGCTTTGGTGTCATTCAAAATTTAATCATCTCGTTTCAACGTTAAGATCCTTCTTTTCAAATCCTTCTAACGCCGATTCTAAATGTATCATCTTCGTAGAATACAGAGACGTGGCTTTGGATATAGTCAAGGATGTCACCCTAGCAGAATCCTGGTTAAAACCTCATATCTTCATAGGTCAATCTTCTGAACGTACTAAATTTAACCCTGTTGAGTATCAAAGTAAAATGGGTAAAGGTGCCAAAAGGAATAAAGGGGTCAAAGTCAAAAGTACAAAATCTAAAAAGAACATTGTAGAAACTTCACTTGATAACTCTGTTGATGCTGCTCAGTCCTCCATTGACGCTCATAAATCAGGGTTGTCTCAATCTAATCAATCACAAATTCTGAAAGATTTTAAATCTCAAACCTATAACATTCTTGTTGCCACGTCTATTGGTGAAGAAGGATTGGATATTGGTGAAGTTGATCTGATCATCAATTTTGATTCAACTGGATCAGTTATTAAAAATCTTCAGAGAATTGGACGTACTGGTCGTAAGAGGTTAGGAAATGTCGTTTCACTCTTCTCTGGTAACGAATTGGATAAATTCACCCAATCTCAAAATAAATACAATTGGATACAATCTCAATTAAGGTCTAATAACTCTTTAGAACTGTTCGAACCACAATCAGATATCCTTCAAGGTAAAAAAATCATTTTGAATAAAACATTAATTGAATCACCCTTTTCCAATGATGATGAAGAGGAAAAGTTGCTAGAATTCATTATTAATGGTGCTAAGGAAAGATCTCGTTCTAAACCTACTAAAAAGAGAAAGAAACCTCAAGTGGACTGGGTAAAGGAAAAAGGTGGGTTTGTAAACGCCCTTGATATCTTAAACAGACCTGCAAAAAGATCCCATTCAACCAATACTACGATTTCCAATGATGATGATGATGATGATGATCTCTTATCAAACTTGTTCGATTCTCCCAATGAAAAAAATGTCTATAACTTTATTAATTGTACAAAAGCAGATAATCTATCAACTACAAATTTGGCCAAGGTAGACGACCATACAAAATTGGAAACACCACAAATCCTTGTAAAGGATGATGACTATGCAAACGATTCCTTCTCCGATGACAACGAAGTGTTGACAATAGGAACTGCAGAAACGTCTGTATGTGTAGGGACATTGACTGGCCCAGATCCAACACCAACACTCACCGTTGCTAACTCTGCTAATGTCGCCCTAGTGGCAGATGATCCATTCTCTGATGATGAATTACCATTGGATAATCCTCCATTGATGGACGATCCGTTTTCTGATGATGATGATGATGATGATGAGGAGTTAATCAAAACATTGGCTGAAGTGGCCAAAGCAGCTGGTGGTGGAGGGGTTAATTGATTCATCTTAGAATAGTTGTTGCTATTGTTAACTGTTTGGTATTGCATTTGCATTGATGGCATGTGCATAGGTGGCATAGTCATAGGAATTGTCAATGGCATTGGAATTTGCATTGGCATACCTCCCATATTCATGGTATGTGATCCCATATGTGGATGATGTTGCATATAAACACCGTTCACGTTGTTCAAATTATTCACATTGTTCATATTTTGCAAATTCACATTTTGTAAATGTTGTTGTTGTTGTTGATGTTGTTGATGTTGCATACTTTGTACATCTTGTTGGTGATGCATTGGTGGAATAGGTGTTTGAACAATTTGTCTGTATCCCTTTGGTTTCCTACCTCTCTTTTTACCCTCACCTGGTGCTAATCTATGAACATAACGGCATTTTTCCCTCTGCCCTAAAGGAGGTAACTTAGGTCTGCCTCTTTTTCTTTTCACTGGTTCAATATTCGCAACTGGTGCTTCCATGTTGGTACTTACTTGTTCAACTGTTTGCATTTAGACCTAAGCAAATTAATAAAAAAAAAAAAAAAAAAAAAAAAAAAAAAAAAAAAAAAAAATAAAAAAAAAAAAAAAAAAAAATACAAAAAAAAAAAAATAAAAAAAAAAAAAAAAAAAAAAAAAAGAAAATCACACTTTCCCAATTAGGAAATGCCCCAAATTAAAAATTAAAAATTACAAATTAAAATTGTGGCTTACAATCAACTTCACTTCACTTCATTTAAAAGACATGTCTTACTGGTTCAATGCGAGCAGACTGTCGGGCCCGGGTGTTGCTCTTTCAACAGAAGCAGAAGAACTTGACGCACCAGACTCGTCGTCCTTTCTTTCCTCCCTCTCATACTTTGAAAGAATGGCTCTCGTTCTGGTTCTCCTAGTTTCAACTTATCTAGCATACGCAACAGCTCTCTTTTTCATCCTGTTGTCCCCAAGGAAGTTTTCACTACTCTGGTCATTTGGGTCTTTGCTCTTCCTTTTATCATTCGCAGTTCTCATGGGACCTAATAAATTCATTTCACATTTCATATCAGGTGAGAGAATCTATTACTCTCTTGTTTTCTTCACTTCAATATTGGGTACATTAACATTTGCACTCATTTACAAATCTGTAATTGGCGTCTTCATCTGTGGTGCTATTCAAGTTTTTTCAACTTTGGCTTATTCCATTAGTTATTTCCCTATGGGTAGACAAGGCTTACAATTAGGTGGTCAATTGGCCAGGGGGCAAGTTGAAGGTTGGTTAAGCTTAGCTTAGATGTTTTTAGGAATTTTAACCTTTTGTATCATATATTACTGTATAATTCTTATCAAAATACCCTTAGATTCAATTTAGCTTTAGTTGATGTCAATATTGACTTTTCCTTTGATCCACTTATATCATTTGACTACAAAAAAGAGTATTGGTAATACCCATTCAATGGAACACCAACTGTTATATCACATCTAATTTCATTATCAATTAATTTTAATTTACATACGTACATAAACCATTGGATATTTAACCTTTTGGAGATTATCTCTATAACAAAGGTGACATGTCCCCACCACTCTGTCTCTCTCTTTCTCTCTCTATTTCAATGTGTACTCCTATAAATGGACACACATTGTAGTATTTTGTTTTGTTTTGCTTTGCTTCATAAAACATCACACCAATAACACATTTACAAGAAATATTCAGTGTTAGCTTTAGAATTCTTGTTAGGTGACATCTTCAACGTGTCATCAGGCACAGCTGAAAAGATTTGGAAATTCACATTCAATTCATCATCAACCTTCATTACACTGGCAACATTACCACATCTATAACAATAATTTGGTGCAGACCATACCGTTACAACATCCTTTTCTGGGAAATGATACCTAAACCCTTCCATGACTAATTGATGTGCTCTAGCAATAAGTGATAACCCATTGATATGATTAAATTCTCTAGCAACTTTCGCACCAAATAACCAACCTGCACCTCTTGGTGAAATAGCCCATGTTTCAACATTGTCAGGATCAGACCAAACTAAATCACAAAAACCTCCCTCATGTGGAACCTCCTGGGCTCTTGAAAGAACTCTAATTTGATCCAACATTCTAATTTCTGGTGAAAGACCACCATGAATACACAGAATCTTACCATCGATAATAGCTGACAACGTTAAAAAATCAAAAACTTGACAACAATATTTCCAAACCATTGTTGAACCATATTTGTTTAGACATTCTTCATAAAACCCATAAACTTGTGTAATCTGTCGAGATTCATGATTACCTCGAACCAAAGTAATATGTTGTGGGAATTTAACCTTCAATATCATCAACAATGTAAAAGTTTCCAAAGAGAAATAACCTCTATCAACGTAATCACCTAAGAAGATATAATTAGTTTGTAAGTTAGAAGCAGATGGAAACCCACCGGCAACTTTGAAAAGTTCCAGTAAATCATGAAATTGTCCATGAATATCACCACAAACCGTTACTGGTGACTTCACCGGCTGAATATTACATTCTTCCATTAATAAATCCTTAACTCTTTCACAAAGAAGCTTCATATCGTTTTCTGGTAACGCCTTGCACTGTTTAATCTCTTCAAACCACACATCTGGTCCCCTTTCTGGCATTATAAAGGATTAATTAACCTAATTTATTAAAATGAACAACTTTTAATTGAATGTTGGATTTTTTTTTTTCATCTTGGGGATTTTTGTAATGAATTTGGCTGCTCTAATTTATATCATATGCGTTACCCCAAATATCAACCCAATGGGCTTAGAAGGGCCCCTTTGTCCACTCAATTGGATAAAAGATTAGAAACACTTGCTTGTCTGCTCCATGCAAGTTCTATTCTCCTTCTACCGGCAATTTTCTTTCTTTGCCTTACGCAACCTTGGCTTTGGCCAATCTTATCAATTTATATCATATATTCATATGGTCTGGACAACACTTTATCCACAGGACAAGCTCTCTGGAGAGAATCCGCTTTGCTTAAAAGCTTCTGGATTTATCGTTATTTCGTTTATTATTTCCCAATCAAAATTCATAGAACTGTTCCATTACCTTCATCAATCGATTCCCATTTCCAATCAACTAATTCATACCCATCTTGGACTAGAGGTATCTCAAATTCAGCTAGAAAATTATTGGCGTTTTTTAAAATTATCAGAAAATCAAATAGAACTATTCGAGTAGAATCACAAATTGGCCCAAGGTATATGTTCACATATCATCCTCATGGTGTCATAGCCTTTGGTATCACTGGCGTTATGTGTTATTCTGATCCGAAAAATTCTTCTCCTCCATATAAAACAGGTGATTTGTTAACCTCAGATCAATTCGCATCTTTATTTCCAGGTATTAAAGCACATTTGCTTACTTTAACAACGCAATTTCTTCTCCCATTTTATAGGGATTATATAATGGCCCTTGGGGTTGGTCTGGTTACCAAATCCGGGATCCGTTCAATTTTAAGACTTGGTCATTCAGTGGTTATTGTCGTTGGTGGTGCCCATGAATCCCTTTTAGCTAAACCTGGTAAAAATGCCATTGTACTTAATAGGCGAAAGGGGTTTATTAAAATGGCTTTACAATCAACTAATGGAACAGAAGATTCATTTAATGAATTATCTAAAAATGAAATTAACAATTTAATTTCAAATGGTGAATGGGATAAGCGATTAGGTGATATCGCCATTGTGCCCGTTTATGGCTACGGTGAAAATAACATTTATGATGTTTACAGAACTACATCGGATTCTAAAGATGTGTCGTCTTCTTCAAATGAAAATGGTAAAATTTTAAGAATTCTTTTTAAACTTCAGTTAATGCTGAAAAAGTATATGGGTTTCACATTACCATTGGTTAATAGTAGGGCCATTTTTAATTATGACTTTGGTTTGTTACCTTATAGGAGAAAAATCGATGTTGTTTATGGTAAGCCAATTTACATCGTTAGAAAATTCGGTAACAAACCAGGTGATAAAATATCTGACAATGAGATTGACTATTATCATTCCCTTTATAAACAAGAATTGTTACAACTTTGGGAAAAAAATAAAGGCTTTGCCACTGAATGGGATGAAGATTTAAATTTTGTGGAATAGGTATTTATACACCTTTTTATTTATACCTTTAATTATAGCTTCATTGAATGATCACTATTTAAGTAACAATAGCAGCGCTGGGAAAATTCAATTTAATTTTTTTTAAAATTAAAAAAAAATTCAACAAAAAAATCCCTCCTTCCGGGATCGAACCGGAGACCCCAAGATTTCTAATAACAATTACAGTCTTGTGCTCTTCCAACTGAGCTAAAGAGGGTTTTTCAGAAATATAAGAGATCAGAATCGATGTATCAAGACGCTTACGTAATACTTACGTAAGCTTAGCTAAGATTACTGAGCAACCAGTACAAGGTATAGTTTAGGAAATAACTGAATGAGTTGATATTCATTTCATAACAGTGACCTTCCGGAATATCCTAAGTATGATTATTAATAATAAAATAAGACAATTATAAGTTAAACGCCTAAAGAAAAAGTGTTACATAAAAGAAAAGTAATGAAATATTAGAATGAATATTAATAGAATTCTAATATACTTTATAAATAAGATTTATTATCATTTAATAAATCTTATAAATAGTTCAAAGAAAAGAATTTATTCTTTTCT
>JAKUBF010000036.1:0-77941 GCA_030563185.1 Saturnispora sanitii | reverse complement strand
AAGTCTAGGGAACAATCTGGAAGATAGAACTTCTCAAGCTGGTTATGTTGTACTCCTAAACGACAATGTTGTGTCTTGGAGCTCAAAGAAGATAAAAGTAGTTGTTGACTCATAAACTCATGCTGAATATTATGGAATGTGTGAAGGATTAAAAGAAGGTTTATACATCAAACAGTTATTACAAGAACTAGGTTTTAAAATTGGGGATATCAATCTAGTTGGTGACAATCTTTCTTCACTAACATTAGGACAACATAATACGCTTAATCAACAAACGAAGCACTTTGATATTAAACTACACATGATAAGACAAAATGTTAATGAAAAGAAAGCAAAACTAAACTACATCAATACCAAAGAAAACCCAGCCGATCTACTTACAAAAGCTGTAGATGCAATAACTCATAAACACTTAGTTGAAAACTTAAATCTTAAGAGTACATAAGAATTCAGGGGAGGTAATGAAATATTAGAATGAATATTAATAGAATTCTAATATACTGTATAAATAAGATTTATTCTTATTTAATAAATCTTATAAATAGTTCAAAGAAAAGAATTTATTTTTTTCTTTTATGTAACACTTTTTCTTTAGGCGTTTAACTTATAATTGTCTTATTTTATTAGCTTTCTGAAAATCAATCAGGTACATATTTAGCGACGAATTTTGGTAATTGATCTGAGCCGCTAATTGAGACGTTACTTGAATGTTAAGATGTATGTTCCTATGGAAACAGTCGCCAAATCTCTAATACAACGGTCGTAAAGTGAGTAAAGACCAAAAACAATGACCACATCTTCTTGTTTCTTGTGGGTTAAATCATCGAATAGTCTATCAAAGTCAAACTGAGCTGGTAATTGTGATTCATCCTGTTTAGTGAAATAATCCAGCATGTTAATTTCTAGAACACTGAGGCGAGGAAAACGTGCAAGAAGATCAATTTTAAGTAACCTAGTAGCAGTAGTCTTTCCTGATGAATGTGCACCAGAAATAAGAATCACTAATGGCCCCTCCATTTAATGATTTCTACTATCTTTCAAATAAAGAAGAATAAAAAAATATTGAATTTTTTTTTTTACTTTTTTAAGTGTAGATCTATCTCTTACACAGGGTAAAGATGGAGTTTGATAGAGAAGCAGACAAGGAGCTTAAGTTTCAAAATGATAAGAAAGTCACTGTTGTGCCCACTTTTGAAAAAATAAAATTAAAAGAACCTCTTTTGAGAGGGGTCTACGGTTATGGCTTTACTGCACCATCTGCTATTCAATCTCGTGCAATTACACAAATCATTACAGGTAGAGATACAATCGCTCAAGCACAGTACGGTACAGGTAAAACCGCTACTTTTTCTATTGGTATGCTTCAAATTATAGAGACTGGTAATAAATCAACTCAGGGGATCGTTTTATCACCTACAAGAGAATTAGCTACACAAATTCAAGATGTTATTAAATCATTAGGAAACTTCATGAATGTTCGTGTACATGCATGTGTTGGTGGTAAATCTGTTGGCGAAGATGTTAAAGCTTTAACTGCTGGTCAACATATTGTTTCTGGTTCTCCTGGTAGAGTTTTAAATATGATAAAGAGAAGATCAATGGCAACTAGAAATGTTAAGATGCTTGTCTTAGATGAAGCTGATGAACTTCTTAGTAAAGGTTTCAAGGAACAAATTTATGATGTATATAAATTGTTACCTGCTTCCTGTCAAGTTGTTGTCGTTTCAGCTACGCCTTGAGACTCCTAGATCACGTGACTGCGTTTGATTTCTTTCAAATTCATGTAAGAGATCAGAATCGATGTATCAAGACACTTACGTAATACTTACGTAAGCTTAGCTAAGATTGCTGAGCAACCAGTTCAAGGTAGAGTATAGGAAATAACTGAATGAGTTGATATTAATTTATTAACAGTGACCTTCCAGAATATCCTAAGTATGATTATATAAAGTCTCCGTACGCTCATTGTATACTTCAACTCACTCGCACTCTCTTGTTAACTTTATTATGATTATACACTATTACTGTATATACGTTATTACTAGATACTAGCCAGCCATCTACTCATACTTCATGACTATGACTATGGCTAGTCTCTTCACACCTAGTTTTTTTTTTTGATAGTAATGAAATTAAATATTTTAAATTCAGCTAGCTGAGTTACACAGTGATCCTCTTAAGACTCCTAGATCACGTGACGGCTCTAGCACGCTCCATCAAACCTAGTTTGATTCTTTTAAAAATTAAAAAAGCCTGGTTAGCTCAATCGGTAGAGCGTTTGACTCTTAATCAAAAGGCTGCGGGTTCGACCCCCGCATCGGGCTATTTTTACTACAAAAACCTTTTTTTTTTAAAGGTAGTAATGAATTATGATTATAACTAAGCTTATGTGATTTTGTGAAAATAATTAATTAAGAAATAAATCCTATACAGAATAGGGAAAAATAAATATATATAATTGTAACAACATTCATATTTGTTGTGAGCTTCCCAAATAGGAAACATCTATTCTATCCCTTTCCTATTGTCCGAAACCTAATCTTAGCAGAACCGTGTCTAGCATAAATAGTTATGGTAAACGTAAGACTATTATTTTACATTGTGAAATTTCGGATATTGGAAAGGCACCAAAACTCTGAAAGTCGCGTAACAATATGAAATGAGTCACGCTTCACAGCTAAGCAATATTTTAAATTTTAAAAATAATGATCCCTAGCAGGATCGAACTGCTGATCTTGGCGTTATTAGCACCACGCCTTAACCAACTGGGCCAAGGGATCCTTTGTTGAAATAAAAGGAATCAAACTAGCTTTGATGGAACGTGGTAGAACCATCACGTGATCTAGGAGTCTCAAGAGGATAAATAGGCCGGTGTGTTAACCTAGTGGTTAACTATGCTGGAGGGTGCTACAGGGTTTTTGTGTGATAATCTACCACACGGCCCTCTAAGTTTCAGGTTCGATTCTGGGATTTCCCACTTTCCACTCAATATGAGTCCTACTTATTTCCCTCCACTCAATACAAGTCCTACTTATTACCTAGGGGTTATGTACTTCTTTTAGAAGTGTTCCTCTTTATGAAGTAGTGATTGGGTTATTCAATGTAAAATAACGGTTAATGGAATGAAGAAAGTCATCTTTATATTTTCACCTGTGTAGTCCCATTAAATCCTAGTTGTATAGCTTATAAAATCATTACTATCTTAAAAAAAAAAAAACTAGATGTGGAGAGACTAGCCATAGCCATAGTCATGAAGTATGAGAAGATGGGTGGCTAGTAAGAACATATACCCAGTAATAGTGTATAATCATAATAAAGTTAACAAGAGAGTACGAGTGAGTTGAAGTATACAGTGAGCGTACGGAGACTTTATATAATCATACTTAGGATAAGGAAGGTCACTGTGATAAATTAATATCAACTCATTCAGTTATTTCCTATACTCTACCTTGAACTGGTTGCTCAGCAATCTTAGCTAAGCTTACGTAAGTATTACATAAGCGTCTTGATACATCGATTCTGATCTCTTACATGAAAGGTAAAATAATGGATCGAAATAATTACACACTGGTTACGTAGCGCGCACCTAGTATTGCCCAGCTGACGAATAAAGCTACTTTCGAAGTCAAATATATCAAGCTCAAAAAATCTTTAATTCGGGGTTTTAACTGCTGAACAGGCAAAAAAACACTAATTATTAAATATAAGGGAGGTTAATTAATTCGTGGCAACTTATGGCCATCATTACTTGACTATAATAACCCTACATTCCAGCACGTGATTATCACGCGATTACTTACGTAATGTCATCCCTCATTACAGATATACGTTTTGCGCACAAAGCGCTCAGCTAGTATGAGGAAAAGTGTGTCAAATATATGTGTCAAAATAACTAAAAAACGATAAGCAATAATAAAGATACAAAATTAAGAGGTATAAAAAACAGTGCAGTGGCTATAACTGTCTTCCGATACTTTCGTGTGAGAGAATTTTGAAATGATAAGCTTCAGTTGTGTGGCAATCTGAACGTGGGTTTTTAACTTCACCATTTGGAGCATAGAGCCAAAAATATGAATCTCTTATGCATTTCGCTGAAGAACATCCGCATGGAGATTCAGGGGTACCTGCTATCCTGTCATCCATAATGAGAGATGGATGCTTGGAGGGGATTTTTGGTTTTTCCAATTTTTCAATTGGTGGAATGTAGATGTTCTTCTTCATATATTCAAGACGAGTTGAATCCATATTTGATCAAGCAAGATAAAAATAATAGACGGGAAGACACCAAACATGGCAAAAGCAGGGCAAAGTTTGTTTGCTTTATACTATTTTAAAAGTTTTTCATTTTCCGACAGAAGTAGCGGCTAGTGGCGCCAAAAGTGCTATTTTTTTTCGTTAACGAGTGAAGAAATTTCCTAATTGGGCTATTGTGAAGTTATTGCTTGTTTTCACCAAGAGACGCCAATAATTTAGGTAACATGGACGCAAATGAGCTTGCTTGGGTTTTGTCATTCACTTGAGCCATTTTTATTGCCAATTCACACCATTCAACACCACGTTGTCTTTTGATAGATGAGTTATTCAATCCGCTAATTTCATCAAATGATGAATCATAATCCTTTATATCTTCACTTTCAACGATTATAGAAACCCCTCTATTCCAAAAGTTACTATAAAGCCATTGTAATTCAAAAGCTTGAAAATTTTTAGCTGCATCACCTGCTTTTTGTGCATATGTATCATGGATCAGCTTGTAAAGTTTTAAAATTGGTGTCCCGAAAGAATCTAATTCACCAAACAATTCAAACATTATCCTTGACCATTTTATCAAAAGTGCAAAATTAGGATCCGGTAAAGTAAGTTCAGCCATCGTTATAGCTTCACAAATTAATACTTTTGATTCCAATGCCCCCGATTTATTATGGTAAATTAATTGCATCAATGAATCAAATTCCGCAGTGTATGAAATGTTCAACTTTTCCATTTGTTTCACATTGGATATTAACATTTGCCATTCATTAAGGTTTACCATACATTCAAAAGAGAGGATAGTAATTTGCTTTTTCATTAAAGTCAAATGCGAAGAAATTTCACCTTGTTGATCTTGTTCAGCAATGATAGAATGTGTGAGATTCAATTCATTTAAACACTCTTTCCAGATGGAATTAGTTGGGGAACTTTCTTTTTTAATGTATGCTATAATTAAATGTGATTTAATTACCCACAATTGACAATTTTCCAATGAGCAAAGGTTGATTATTTTTACAGTCAATTGAAACAATTCAATGGTTAAATTAGCTAAAGGTTCAAAAGGAGGCTCCAAAGAATTAAGCATTTTAATACCTAAATTGAAACATTGACAGGCATACCATTCATATTCATCCTTATTATCATCATTCATCTTGTTGTTTTCAGTTATAGTCATGATGAACATTTTAACAAGGCCAATAATTATTTCCAACTGAGCCTTCGTCCTTTTTGTATCTTCCAATTTTTTAGTGTTAACCATTTTGATATAAATATAAACGGATGATCTAATAGAAACGTTGAACAAGGATGAAGGTTTTGAACTTTCCAATGAGCATTTTTTTAACATACCATCGATACCAATCTGAATTAAGTTTTCATCGTACTGGCTTTTAATGGAGTCTAAAACACAAAGGGAGAGAATGTTCAAGTTTGATTCTTGAGTGGATGGTAGAGAAGCAATGGATTGTAAGATCTCATAAGCTTTTTGAATATTTGAATTTGAGTTTTTTTGTTGTGCATAATAAGTAAATTCATAATACATTGTTAAGGGAGACTGGCGATCTTTTGGATGCATTGAGTTGAGTGTGGAATAAAAGTTATCATTTTGTCCCATTTCCATGTAACAAGTTATTAAACTTCTTTGAATTTTACCCTTATCAGGATTGTAATTATCATTAGATAAGAATTCAGAAAGCGCCAATTTAAGCCATTGGATTGCATTGTTCCAATCTGTTTTTTTAATCATTTTTTTCCCCATTGACCATAACAGGACAATAATTGAAGATAAAGTATTTTTATCAATTGGGAAGATGAATTTTCTCATTGCGAAATCAAAAGTTTGAATAGCCATTTCATAATTAGGTTCTAACTTTGAAGTTAAAATCCAAATAATGGAGATTAACAATTTAGAAGCTGTTTGATGTCCTGCTTGAGAATGGAAGTCCAATTTATTGTTGAAAAGATACGTCGAAGCATTAAATGAAACATTTGGTTTACTATTGGCAAGGGAATTCAAGAAAGCTATTAAATCGGAATCCAATTGATCATTAGATACATAAGCAACAATGAATTGCATGATTGAATTGTTAATTTTTTCCTCTGGTTCATCCTTTAATAATGATAAATTTAATTTTAAGCAATTTAAATTATTTGGATCATGTGAATAGAGGAGTTTTGATAAACCTAAAGCACGAGTTAAATTTTGTTGGTCAGCATTTAAAGGCGGTTGAATTAGAATTTGGGCTTGAAGAAACAAGATTGCCTTCATTAGGGTAATTTTTGGGGAGTTTGGATTTTTATGTTGTTGATTTAAAGGGGTAATTTTTTCTAAAATGAGATAAGATTTTTGTAGAAAATAAATGGAATCATTTGGATCATTGAGGTTTAAGCAAGCGTTGTAAATGACACGGCAAATATTAACAATTGTTTTTTCCTTTAATTTTGAATAATTTTGTAAAAGGTTAGCTTTATTTTCATAAAATTTAGCCAAGGAAGTATCATTTGCAAAAAATGAATTTTGTAAATCCAATACATTTAATTCGATTAAGAGGGAATCTAATTGAGATTTCAAATCTGTATCCTCAGGTTGATCAAGCGGAGGGATTGTTGTTATGAAAGATTCTAAATAAAGGTGAATTTTTTGAGCGTAGTGGCAATCGAGCTCATCTATCACTTCATAATAAAATCTAAGGAGGCATTTAAAAGCTCTTAATTTTGAAGATTTTTGATTCAAAAAATGAGAATGAGTTGCTTGAAGAAGAGATGCAAAATACTTGATTGAAGTCAAAGATTTGAACTTAGAAAACCATGGGAGAGGATCAGTTGAATCTATGGATTTTTTATAAGTAGAGAATACCAAATTCCAAAATTGATAGGGCATCTGATCGAGTTTAGCGGCGACGTCTGATTTGAGGAAGGGTTTTGAAGAGAGGGAAGATCTAATGAGTTTTTCAGTTTGTTCTAAGACAGGTATGATTGATAATATCCTATTTTCAATACAGGTTAGATCGAATATGGGATCTTGAGACGCATCAAGAGATGCGATTGTCTTATGGGCGTTCTGCGTGCAATCTGAAAGCGAGTGTGTTAGTATGTGGGTTAGAAAGATAAAGGGGCAAAAAAATACACACCGATTAACTCAACAAACGTTGCAGACAGGTCCATGTTATCAAATAAAATGAAGAAAGAAAGAGAAAGAGAAAGAAAGAGGGAAAAGATGAGCATGTACGTGTTTGCTAGTTTATAAAAGATACAGGGTCAGTCTATGAAAATGGGGTGATGTATGGAATTGGGTTGCGATCTGGTGGATCGGGTGTAGTAGAAGGGTCGTTCAGAAATATTTGGGGTCTTTGGGGCCATTTTAATCTTGGTAGGCTCAGTGGGCTTAAGTTTAGTCTTGGCCTCGGCCTCATCTTTATCATCGGTGGCACGCCCAACTCGCAGTACAAGCCTGTGGATGCGGCTGCGATGCGAGCGGGGTCTCTGTCTGGCCTCGTCCAGAGCCTTGCGGAACCGCCTAATCTTGTTGGGCGATTGGTGGGTGTTTCTGGGAAAACGTGTTCGTAACAGTGGCTGTTCGGGCGGTGGTGGTGGACCCATGGGGCAGTTCCTCAGTGATGGTTTCCCCAGTGTCGTTGCATCCCCCCGTCCAATAAGAAGATCCTCGTCGAACGCGTTACGTAGGCCGTTCAGTCTGCGACTGGGCCTACTGGGTCTCTTAATAAGCACATGAGGGGTCTCATGAAGGATCTTCCCTCCAGTGCTTTCATCGTCTTTATCCTCACTTGGGTCGCTAAGTTCATTCCCCCACAGAGGCTCCGTGTCGTCCTCCATGCCCCTCAAATGCCCACAGTCAACTACAACCGTTTGGGTGTTCAAGTCGAGCAAATCACCCTGCGGGGCATCGGGTCTCCCGTATCTATCCAGAATTTCCTGCCAGCTCTCCTTAACACGATTTAAAGAGCGCGCTCGTGCTGCCCCAACGTCAATGTCTAGCATTGACACGTTAAAGTCCATATCTTTAACAGGAACACCAACTCTCAACTAGGAAAACAAACAATACCACGGATTACGTAAGAGGAATCAATAGTTGACCACATCAAATGATGGGGTCCACCATGTGTTAATGGGCTACAACGACTTTCACCATACACATACAAACACAGACTTCATTTCATTCCTCATAATATTATGCTACTGAATAGTGGCAGGTATATACAAAATTATCTACAGTTGTTCGTTAGTTAAAATAGTAGCTAGTTACACTCGTTAAAACTAGCTCTTGTTGTTAACCGTGTGTGTGCGCTGGTTATTCCCATGTTTCGCCCAGCAAGCACGGAACGCAGCCATTTCGGCTGTACACTTTCTCCAATCTTGTGTGTCGTAATGGCAAAGCAACAACGCCTTGTTTTCTGCACCACACCCCGTCTTGTTAATCCGCTTGTCCCACTCATCCGGCTCATCATCTTCTACTTCCATTTCCCACTTGTCCATTATTCAAATTGTTCAAATTGTATTTTATGTCTCGTCTATAAATTCAAATCAACTTCGACGTGGTCCATTATTTTTCTTCTTTTTCAATTCGTGTCTCCTTTTCCATGGTTAAACTATACGACATCCCTCAGAGCGCCGTAGTTGCCTGGGCTCCCTCCCAATCGGCTGCACAAAACACTCTTAACTCCCAAATGGACCTTCTAGTCAGTAAACCCCGTCAATTGATTGCCACGGGGACTTTGGCTGGCGTCCTTGACGATACATTTTCAGCTTCTTCAACCTTGTCCATTTATGACCCCATCGCACAATCTTGTCTTCTCTCCGCTGATGCCCCAGCTAAATTTCACGCTCTTGATTGGTCTTTACCATCCGAAACTTATAAAGCTGGTCTCATTGCTGGTGCTTTAGAAAATTCAACTGTTCAGTTATGGGATGCCTCTAAATTATCAATTGATTCCCCAGATTTATCAAATGCTTCTTTACAAGTTTACCAAGGTCATACGTCTGCTGTTCGTGCTATTGCTTTTAACCCTCTTCAATCCCACATTTTAGGTTCAGCCGCTTCTGAAATCCTCATTTGGGATTCTAACAAGGGAACTTTTTTTTCGCCAGGTCAATCAACTTCAACTTTATCTATAATCTCTTGTCTCCAATGGAATAACGCAATGTCTCACATTTTTGGAACTGCTGGGTCCATTGCCTCTATTTGGGATTTGAAAGTAAAGAGAGAAGTCTTGCAACTTAACTACCAAGGTTTGAACATGTCCGTTATGCAATGGCATCCAACTCAATCGACGAAGTTAATTACTGCGACTGATTCTGACAATGACCCTTGTATTCTTACTTGGGATTTAAGAAATGCAAGTGCACCTGAACAAATTCTTAAAGGTCATAAGAGGGGAATCCTCTCACTTGATTGGTGTAAACAAGATCCATCACTTTTGTTGTCATCAAGTAAGGATAGTTTAAGTAAGCTTTGGAACCCTACTGATGCTTATCAAATTGCCACTTATCCACAAATGACAAATTGGATCCAACAAGTCAAATTTAATCCTCAACTCCCTGATATGTTCGCCTCTGCTTCTCTCGATAAGAAGGTCTCCATTCAAACTTTACAAGATACGAAATTAGAAAATGAAAATGATAAGGTTAAGACTGAGGCTGATTTTTGGTCAAGCATTGAAACTTCCGAAGGTGGGAAAGTACAAGTTGATGTTGTTCAAGCCCCACAATGGTTAAAAAGAAAGGGTGGGGCCCGTTGGGCTTTTGGTGGTAAAATCGTTATTGCTAACGGTAATGACGTTCAAATCATTGATGGTAGTAAATTAGGGGTTTCCAGTACTGAATTGGATTCATCAGCTAAGGATCTTATTAGAGGTCTAGATTCTGGGGATTTTGTATCCTTGAGTCAATCAAAGGGAAACGGTGAAAACCATAATGGTGCTCACGATTGGGCACTTTTAAACGATTTACTCATTAATGGGAAATTAAAAACCATTGAGGGGTTAATCGGTCAAGATGGTAATTTGGAGATTTCATCCAATGATGTTGATGAAGCCTTAGATTCTGGCTCATCAGATTCAGATTCATTCTTTGCTCAATTGGGTCAATCAAACAAATCAAATGCATATTCTCCTCAGGGTGAATTTACCCTCTTCCCTGATGATATGTCATCCTTTGAACAAAGAGTTACTCAATTAATCATTTCTAATAAACCTGAAAAGACCCTTGATCTTTGTATTTCAAACGATAAACTCTTGGAAGCTCTCATCTTAGCACTGGATGGTTCAGATTCAATGAAGGAAAAAGTCAAAAAAGCTTATTTTTCAAACCATGTAAATGATTCAACATTTTCACGCTTACTCTATTCTGCTACTAAGAACGATATTAATGACATTGTTTCCAATGCTCAAATTGATAAAGATTCTTGGAAGGATATTGCCCATGCTATCGTTTCTTATACTAAGGATACACCTGAATTTGAATCTTCAATGAAAATTTTAGGTAATAGATTAATGGATTCATCAATTGAGGGAAAACGTGATTTGGCTTTTAAATGTTATGTTGCCGCTGATGCCTTGGGGAAAATTGCCAGTATTTGGATTGATGAATTGTCCAATTATGAAAAGTATTATTTAGAAACTCCAAATGAAAATGGGTCTCATAATACTTCATTCGAAGCTAGGTTTAAAGCTTTGGGCCAAGTAATTGAAAAGACTATTGTCTTTGAATCTGTCTGTCCAGTTTCAACAAGTGCAGATTTGGACTCATTAGGTGGTGTCTTTAAGGAATATGCTAATTATTTGGCTAATTTGGGTCAATTCGAATTAGCCTTTAAAATATTGGAAAGGGTCAATGAAAACATTCCTGGTATTAAGGAAGAAAAGGAAAGAATTAACAGGGCTTTCTTTAGAACTACTAATGAAAAGGCTTCTAAAAGAGCTGCTAAGAATTACGGTTTACCAAATACTAAATCAACTCATGTTCCTTCTACCACTAATGGTTCAGTTCCTAAACCTTATGGTGCTATTAAGAATCCTTATGGTGCCCCACCAGTTAATGCTAATATTGCTAATGCTAACACTTCTTCTGTTATCCCAACACCTGCTACTTATGGTTCAAAGGTTTCTCAATCTTTACCACCAATGCCTAGTAGAGTAAGTGGTGGGCCTTCTGCTCATGCTATTGCTGCTATCGCTGCCGCTGGTACCATCAATAATGGTACAACCGCTTCACCTGCTCGTTCCGAAAGAAAAAGTAGATACGCCCCTCTGACAGCTTTGGAATCTTTACAAGCACCACAGCAACAGCAACCAACTACTTTTGTGCCTACTGGTTCTCCATTACCACCTCCTTCGACAATTAAGAGAGACGTCGGTGGTTGGAATGATTTACCTGTTGGGTTATCCAACACTCCAAAACCTGGTCCTCAATTGAAAACGGCTTATTCTATGCCTGCACCAGCAATCACTCAACAGCAACAACCTGCAGTCGCACCTTCTCCAATTTCCGCCATTCCTCCACCTCCAGTTAACCATTCTAGATCCCCTTCTTTATCAATTGCCCCACCAGTTAGAACTGCATCTCGGAACCCATACCAACCAAAACCTGAAAAGATGGAACCTGTTAGAGTTGCCTCAAACACTATTAGCTCACCTTTGGTTCAACAAACTCAACAAAATGTTGTTTCTCAACCTCCAAGAGTTAAGAAAAATCCATATGCTCCAACTGTGCAAGGTAATAATGGTGTTGCTACTAACCCATATGCTCCACCACCACCTCAAAACATCGTTTCTAATGGTGATTTGAATGGGTATGCTCCAGTTCCACCTCCACAAGGTTCATCAAACCATGTCCCACCACCAATGAATGCTCCTCCTGCTACTGCTGCTGTTTTACCTCCACCAAAGGCCAACCCATACGCACCTTCTGTTGCCAAGGTCAGCCACAACACAGTCCCTGTTAATCAATATGCACCAGTTCCAAGTGTACAACAGCCTACAGGTGGAGCATCTGGTTTTGGTTACACTCCACCGCCACCTCAACAACAACAACACTCTACTTTGCCACCCCCTAGAACAGGGAGCGTCCCACCACCACCACAAGCCCCTCAAGTTCATCACCAGCCACCACCACCACAACAACAACCCCAAGCAGTTCCTCCCCCACCTATGCAAGCTCAGGCACAAGCACCAAATGTCGTTGCTTATCCTCCACCTTTGAAAAAATCAGTTATCCAAGCTCAACCAGTTTCTCAAGCCCCTGTTTCCACTTCAGATAGCGAGTCTGTACATATAATCAACAGATTTTCTAATAAATACACCAGCTTAGCACCAGCAGTTCCTGCAAGTGTCCAAGAAAGATTCAACGCTGTTGGGGAAAAGCTTGAAATCTTGTACAATGAATTGAATTTAGGCTCATTGTCACCTGAAACCGTTGGTAAATTATCTGCCATTGCATTATCTTTGGAAAATGGTGATGTTAAATCTGCAAAAGGTAGCTTATCCAGCATTGACAAGTCACAATCTTCCAATTGGTCTATTGGTATTAAACATCTTATTGGGTTTGCAGGTGTCTTGGCCACTCAATGAGATGGGTTTT
This sequence comes from Saturnispora sanitii, assembly GCA_030563185.1. Taxonomy (NCBI): domain Eukaryota; kingdom Fungi; phylum Ascomycota; class Pichiomycetes; order Pichiales; family Pichiaceae; genus Saturnispora; species Saturnispora sanitii. The sequence continues at coordinate 65,098 of JAKUBF010000036.1, read as the reverse complement.
TTTAGAACTTTAGATTTGTTATTACTATTACTATTATTATTATTATTATCAACTATTAATCATTTGTATTCATTTATAAAATGTCTATAATATAATTTGTTAAAAGCATAGTATATATATATATATATTTACAAGTATTATTTCAATCCCTATTGGGAAAAGAACTCACATAATTTTTTACCCTTTTGGATAAATTCTACCAGGGATTCATTTTCCTTGATGAGGGAAACGTTAACCTGAGATTCTTCACCATTGTCTCTGATTTCATATAACAATGGTGACCCAGAGTAATCCAATTCAAGAGTCTTAACCAATTCAGCATTGGTAACAACGTATTTATGGGTTTTAATTGGAATTGGAATCTCATTACTCTGAACACTCTTCTTTAATTTTTTACCCTTTCCCTTTAGTTCAGCTCCCGTAGGGATAACTGCCTGTATAGGAAGGGCTAATTTAAAACTCTTAGATAATATAGTGTTAAGTAATTCATTTTGATCAGCTTGGTTACGTAAATCAAATGATTTCCTATTGATAAAGTTTAAAGATTTTTGAATTGCCAATTTGTTTACCAATGCTACGTTGTCACCCTTTTCCACGATAGATTTGAATTTATCACTATCCACGCCGTTGTTATTACAATCTTGTAAATTGTAAACTAACAACGCTGTCTTGGATTCATTGATGGACATATCATATCCCTTAGGTTGTGGTAAATGAACACGACGATCAGACTCAATCATGAATAAATCCCATAGTCTTGTTTGGTCAAATGACTGTAAGCATGGAGATGGCCCCTTGAGGTTAATAATAAGTTCACAAGATGGGAGATCTTTAGACTCTGGTGATAATTCAACACTTAAATGGTTAGTGAAATTTGTACGGATTTTACCTGCTTCACCAATAATTGATTTAGCACCGTTTAAAAATGGAAAAGTTGAAATTTTTCTTGTTAATTCGGCAACGCTGCTTTGGAAATAACTGATACAGTTATTTGGAGAAGTTAAAAGTTTACCATATTTGATACTGGTGACATTTGGTAATCTAATGAGATTTTCATCGGTGAATAATAATTGTTCTTCTTCAATTGGTTTAAGTGAATTAGAAATTAAATCATAATCAACATCGTAGTGTGCTTCATTATTTGGTAAGTTTAATGGAGAAATATCGAAATAATCATCTAATTCTTTGGCTTTTTTAATATTTTCTTCATTGGCACCCTGTATAAAATTATATTCAAATGTTTCAGTTGCCTTGTTAATTTCTATTTTCAGTTCTTGGACACGGCAACTCAATTCTGAAGCATCGATGTTTTCATCCTTTATTTCAACGGAAGAGTCACGTGGTTCAACTTTAAATTTTTCCTCTAAACCTTCTGAACGGACATACCACGGTAAACTTGGATCTTGTGTTTTAAGTGAAAAACTTTCCTTACTAGATTCCGATGGGATTATGGTGACCTTTTCTTCTTTGAATTTCATTAACTTGATCAGTTCCTTTTTGACTGATTTCAATACTCGGTCATTAATACCAGAAACGAAATATAATTGTTTCGATGAATCATATTCTTCAAAATATGCACCTGTACTATTTTGGATATCATTAATTAACCTCTCACCCTCTGGTGTTGTACAATCAAATGGTAGTTTAAATTTTCTAGTGGCAATCCCATTTAGCATTTGATTCCAACTCGTTTGAACAAAATCAACAATGCTTTGTGAGCCTGTTACAACTAATTCTCTAGTGGCTGCATTAATAGACAGCTTAGCACCTATTAAAGTCCAATGATCAAATAAAATACCTCTACTACTTGAAAGAAGAAAAACATCTCTGTTATTAGTCAGATCGATTGTACAAGTAACCGGTTGAGAAGATTTTAACAATGTTGCAGAAGTTGGATCATTAATTGAAATTTTCCATAAATTGGTAATGATGAGTTTAATGAGTGATTTCTTAGTTGGGTTGGAACCTATCTTGGAACTAATTGATGGATCAATACTTTGAATATAATCTGTTAAATGTGTTCTAAGGCACATTCTATCCAATGATTTTGCCAATTCCGTTAACTGTGATTTGGAAATGCTAGAATGTTTAGGCTTAAAACTTTCAATAGAGGAAAACATATCATCAGGTGAAATAGTATGTTTAAAATCCAATAGTTGTTTAAATGCAGAATTTGAGGGTGAAAGCTTTAATGAAGAGTTTGATTTGTTCTTTCTCTTTTTTTTTTGGATTGGTCCAAGGATAAGTTCAGCCCTGGTTGGATCAACAACAATTTCCTTTGGTTTATCATTGTTCTCCACTGTTGGTGAGAATGGAATTTCCCATGGAAGGGCAGATTCACCAGAATTTTTTGAATCTGATTCCTCTGTGTCAAGTTCCCATGGATATTGCGACTCTTCAGGAGAATCAGGTGTTTTTCCAGAAGTGGTGTATACCCTACTTACAGAAATTCTTTGATACTTGAGAGTCCTAAATATGGAATACCTGGACTGCAACATGACGGTATATGGGGATATAATTTGAGGGAAAGAAATGTGTAATGCAACTGAAAAAAAAAAATTGAATTAAAAAAAAATAATGAGAAGGACGAAGCTGCATTAAATAAACGATACAGCAAGCCTTCAAGGGCTAACTCCTGTAATGGGAGTCTAACAAATTACGCAAGTTTAACAAGTCATCAAGAAATTTAATATTATTACTAGAACAAATGTTACAAATTGTTCAAAAAAATAAAATTTGATAAAAATTGGGGAAATTATCAATTTTTTACCAACTTTTTTAGTTTAATCATATAAACCAGCTATTGTGTCACTGATTGAAAATAAATTTAGCCGAAAAAACCCTTATTTGAGGCTTAAATCTTGCATTTTAATTTTATAAAGCTACAATACTTTTTGTGTCTGGTTTTTTAACAGAAATGCACGCGTAGCTCAGTGGTAGAGCAGCAGATTGCAAATCTGTTGGTCACCGGTTCAATCCCGGTCGTGGGCTTTTTTGAAATATTATTTTAATTTTTATTTGGCGTCTGTTTTTTGACTTGAAAAATTAAAGCGCATGTTTTTGTAATTAACCATAAGTAATTTATCATAATTGTTATCAATATACTATCAAACAATGAAGGTGTGTACACTATTCCTATTGTTACAAAGAGAACTAATACTAACTAGTTTTACCCTCAGTATATTGATGAATTTGACATCGATTTAGTTAACCAGGCGTTAACATTTAACACGACTGATATGCACATTCAAGGAACATGTGACTTGTTTACTACCAAGCCAATTGGTGCAGATAGGAAATTGTACAAAACACTTAATAAGATGTATGCACCAGAGGAAGAACAACAACAAGGCAACTCAAATGGCCAAAATACATCCGATACCGTTAAAAGTGAAAGACAAGATTCTAATTCTTCCACTAATACTACTACTGTTGATGAATTAAGTGAACAATTTATTCAATTGAAGAACAGATCATTTTCATATTCAGATAGGCTACCAATTCAGCAAAAACTGTTTATTGAAAAGGTTGCAAAGAGTAGGTCGAAATCGTTTACGTCACCACCACCACCAGTTCCAGCATATACTGATATAAGTTATAGCAATTCGCCTTTTGGTCCACTTTCTCAATCATCGTCAAGAAAATTGTTTGGGTATCTTATCGCCATTTTAAATGCAACTTATCCTGATCATGATTTTAGCACAATTGAACCAAATCATTTTACATCACTTGGATCAGCCGAATTAATGTCTAAAGTTAATAACTTTCTAATATCTTTAGGTAAATCAACAGGTTTGAATTGGGTTTGGGAAACTATCAACACTCACATTGAATTAGATTCATGTGTTTGTTTTCAATTCGATCCTGGCGAGAGTTTTTTAAACGATTTAGGTGTCCTTTGGTGTAACATGTATTTCATGTTCAACAAGAAGAAGAAGAGAGTGGCATTTGTTTATTTTTCAGCTACATCCATTGACAGTGTTGAAGTTGAAAGGAGGAGAAATTCAAAGATTGGCACATTGGATGAAGCAAGGCCAGAAGGAGAGGACGGCGAGGAATATGATTTACGACACGAAGGAGATTCTAGTGTTGTTTATGAAGATGTTTTTGACGAAGATGAGGATGAAATAATAGAAGAAGAAGACGATGATTATGAAATGGAGACGGAGGATAATCAAGAAGAGGAGCTATCAAACCAAAATCAAGATGACGAGGATCATTAAATTATTAACTGTTTTTAATTTAAAACAAATTATATTATTATTATTATTATTATATTGGCGTTTACACTATATTTTATATATAATTTACTATCATTAAAAGAATAGAAATGATATTAATTGAAAGCACCAAACGCAATTATGACGAGTCTAAAATGACTTAGTTTTTGATATTCATTTTCATTTTAACAACCTCAACTCATTACACAAAAAATCTGATGATTAAGTATCAATTCGAAGGCAATCATCATGTTTTCCATTATTTAAATACAACTTCTTTTATCTTCACAAGACGCGTGTATTTTTTTTTCTCTTAAAGTGAATGGATTTGGTTGAACTGTGTCCCGATGACAGTATTGTACATACTGCGGAGTCAATTCAACCTCTACTAGACGTGTTAAAGAGGAAACAGATTACATCGGGAGACCTTTTTCTTTCAAATACAGAAGGTACGGCGCGTAAGATCAATAAAACCATTGATGAAATCAACTCTTTGAAAAATGACATTATAAAAGAAACAACGGTGAGGTTAATTGGTGGAATGACTTGCTTAACAGAACCCGAAAGACTAGCATTTACTACAGGTGATGATCAAATAGATGATCAACTTAATGGAGGAATTCCAATTGGGTATCTTATTGAATTTGCTGGCAAAGCTTCTTCTGGTAAATCTAATTTGGCATTACAATTAAGTGTCTCTATTCAGTTACCAAAAGAATTAGGAGGTTTAGGTTTGTCAATATACCAAGATAGAACAAACTCTAAACGATTGAAAATGAATTACGATGATGATGGAGTTAAGACATTATTTATTTGTACAGAAAGTCCAATGCCTACAGGCAGATTAGTTGATATTAATGACCATTTCACCAAATTGATAGAATCCAATGGTATTTCTAAAGGCCAAGGTTATGACCATCTCTTTCCAAAATTAGACAACGTAATAACGACAGCCAAAGTACCAACAAGTTTAGAAGAACAAGATCATATATTATTTTATCAAGTTCCAGTATTAATTCAAAGAAACAAAGGAATCAAATTGTTAGTATTGGATTCAATTACTCATCATACAAGAGTTGAACTTGATTGGTTGGAGCAAATTGAATACGTAAGAAAAATATGTAAGTATTTAAAAATGCTGGCCGAGCAATATGAATTAACGGTAATTATAATCAATCAGGCTACTGATAAACCTATAAGTGGAATTTTTAGAGGGCCCAATGAAACGGATCTAGTATGGAAATTGTCATTAGAGTATCAATTGGCTTGGTTAGAGGGTTGGGATGAAGTTGGGGTTGTGTTCCGACAATTAATGAAAAGAGGAGGGGTTGTTGATTATCAGGGAGACTCATTTGAGCGATTAGATTATTTAGATGATGAACCTATTACAGATAATATAACAACGAGTAAAGAACAGGCAGATGAAGGAGAAATAGAAAATTCTGATACCACTGCTACTGAACCAATTTCTTTATCAACAATTTTAAAACAAGAAAGAAAAGTGTTATTTGATAACAAATACAAAATGAAAATATCAAGGATTGGTACGAGACCAGCTTTAGGTGGGACATTATTGGAATATGTTGATATGAGATGTGTTTTATCGAGAGCATCAGAACCCGTGTTTAATGAAGAACTGATAGATGAATTTAGTATGGAGTTAGGAGTCAGTCAACAACAACCTCAACAAGAACCTATAATAAACTGTCAGGGTATGGACTCTGATGATGAAGATATTTCTGAACTGGAATCTGCTGATACATCTTTAGTTTTGAAAAAGCTCAGTGATAATACATATCTTAGAGAGAATAATTTTGAATGGTTCAGAGTTTTACAAGTGCCCTTTGGGCCAATGATTAAATCAGGAGGTGTCGGGTTTGAATTTGAGATATGGAAAGGTGGTATTAGAAATCGCGTTAAGAAATAAGTGTGTGTATACATAATTTAATGTGTGTTAATTATCTATCTATCCTGTCAAGTGATAGTTGTAGATTTGCGTTTTTCAGTATGATTATTATACACATATAAGAAATATAAATTATTGAACTAATTTTACATGATATCCAATTAGGATTTGAAAGAGAAAAAAGAATTTAAATTAACTTTATTGAGGGACAGTGACAACCATATCCAATGGTACATTTATAGGACCTAAATGAACCCATTGATTAATCAGTCCAATATTAATCTTAGCTTTACCCAGAATATGAAACTTTGCAGTGGTATCATTCATGTATTTTTGTAAAACTTTCCCAACACCAATTGAGTCTGGCCAAAAAGTGACATTCACATTCAGGGATTCTTCATTATTATCATAAGTATGAACATAAAATGGGTCAACAATAAAATGTCCCAAATTGTTGATTTTACCGCCATCTTCCTGGTAATTCAGTTCTGTACCATTTATGGCCAATTCAACTCCTCTGATAAAAGTACCAGCGTACGAAAACCAATGGCGAATAGTATCATCCTCAATTTTATTATACACGTTCTTTTCTGTCAAATCTAAAGAGAAAAGTAACCCAGAGTCTTCTCTTTCTTCGTCTTCCAATCCAAGAAAGTTGAATTCGGTTACATTTACTTGGAATGCCTGTTGAATGGCGTTAGAGATATGAGGTTTGATAAAATGCACCGTTGAAATAATATAGACGGTAGTTAAGAGAAGACATGCGGTTAAGGCGTAAATCAATGGGCGTGCACTTCTTTTTTGTTTTTCTTCTACTGGCATCGCATATTCATAGTCATGGTTGTAAACAATATGGTTATGATGAACCACTAAAGGCGTCGTTTCGTTTATCATATTTGTAATAGATAAATGATGAATTGAATGGGGAAGAGAAAAAAATCATTTATTTTTATTTATGTTTGAAATACTGTATAACAATGATATTTCTTTGTGTGTCAATACAATATGAAACCTTACATCGCTGTTACATGAGGATTCGATAAAGTTACTACATTATAAACTCAAATTAACATTAAATGAATATTATAGCAAGTTTTTCTGTAATTCTAACAATTTAGCTTAGCACTGATAAGCTTCAAATTTTGAAATGCTTATTAAAGAAAATTAGCATTTGTGAAATTTATTACTCATGCATGAAATATTAATTACATTATATTTTATTTTATTGGTTTTAAGTTCAAATACTTTGAACATAAAGTTAATAACATCAATCAAATCTCTTTTGCTTCTTCTTGCTGAGCAGATCTGAAAGTAAAGTTTTTTTTTTTTTAGAGGAAATTTTTCATTTAGCTGCCTAAATTCATCAATTATTCATTAAAAAATGCTCTATCTGATCGGGCTAGGGTTAGCATACCCAGAAGACATCACTGTTAGGGGATTAGCTGTTGTGAAGCGTGCCAAGCGTGTTTATTTAGAAGCTTACACTTCTATTTTAATGTCTGCTTCAAAAGAAGAATTAGAAGCATTTTATGGTAAGGAAGTTATCCTTGCTGATAGAGAAATGGTTGAATCTGCATCTGATGATATTTTACAAGATGCAGAAACTGAAGATATTGCCTTTTTAGTTGTTGGTGACGTTTTTGGTGCTACTACTCATACAGATTTAGTCATTCGTGCTAGGGAAAGAAACATTGGTGTTGAATCAATTCATAATGCATCTGTTATGAACGCCGTTGGTGCTTGTGGTTTACAATTGTACAATTTTGGGCAAGCTGTTTCCATTGTGTTTTTCACAGATTCTTGGAAACCTGAATCATTTTACCCAAAGATCATGGAAAATAGAAAAATTGGTTTACATACACTTCTCTTATTAGATATTAAAGTTAAGGAACCTAATATCGCTGCTTTAATGAGAGGTAGAGTTGAATATGATCCACCAAGATATATGGGTGTCGATGTCTGTGCTCAACAATTATTAGAAGTTGAAGAAAATAGAAAAGAAGAAGCTTATACACCAGATACTCCATGTATTGCTGTTTCAAGATTAGGATCGCCAAATCAAAAGTTCAAGGCCGCTACATTAAAGGAATTAGCCGAATATGATGCTGGTGAACCATTACACTCAGTTGTAATGCTTGGTAGACAAGTTCATGATTTAGAGTTGGATTATTTATTAGCATTTGCTGATGATAAAGAAGCTTTCAGAGCTGCTGTTTTAAAAGATCAAGAATATTTTAAGCCACCACCACCACCAATTCCAGCTGAAGAAATCATCACAGATGATGAAGAATAAATAAATATAAATATAAATATAAATATAAATATAAATATAAATATAAATATAAATATAAATATGTAAAGTTGTTTGTACAACTCCATTACTTTAATTTCTAGTCACTTTGTCACAAGTGAATTAAACGGAAACTTTATATATGCTAAACAATACACAGATGCGAGCATATAAAATACATTTCTAAAGAAGACCCTGTATTTTTTCAAATTCTCCAATTTCTCAATTTTTGTAATTTGTTTTATTGTACGCAACGCAACATGCACACGTATCTTATAAAACTTAATTGATAAAATGCCCCAATCCGAACTGTCACCGGGATTTGATCCACACTTACCCAGTGAGCCACAGCGCACCCCCAGCCAAAGCTCAGCATCTTCTACAGCTACATCGGGTCCCAATGGGCTTCTTTTTAGTGTGAGCAAGGCACAAACGGGTCTTTCTGCAACTACAGTTACAATAAGTGAATCCCCAGAAGCACACACAGCTCAAACATCATTGATGAGTAATTTCCGTCAATTGGCTGGTCAGACAAGCACCCAATTGGTCACCAGTCCTGAGCAAAAACTTACTCATAGGAAGAAAAGAATTGATGAAAATGAAAAGCTTGAAGGAAAAAGGCAAGATGTTTTACCTGATTTACCTAGCACTCCAAAACAACAAGGTAAACAAGATAATTTTTCCATGTCTGCTGTTTCAACCCCTAATGTTTTTGCTACCGATTTTGATCCAAGTTTATACAGCGAAGAAAAATATCTTGATACACAGTATAGGTATGCTTGTGATAAACGTAATGAAGAATTCCATCAAACGTTTAAAACATTACCCGAACAGGAAAGGCTATTAGATGATTACAGTTGTGCATTAAGTAGAGATATTCTTCTCCAGGGTAGATTGTACATTAGTGAACATTATCTTTGTTTTCTATCATTTAGTATTTTCGGGTTAGTTTCAGGTCCATCACTTATTCTTTCATATGATGAGATTGTTAGATTTGAAAAACGCTCTACTGCAGGATTATTTCCTAATGGTGTGACGATAGAAACAAAAGAAGGAACTGTACACACATTTGCAAGTTTTCTCTCAAGAGATCAAACAATAAACTTCATGGAAACTATCTGGTCTAAATCTCTTGCTTTAAGTAAGCTTAATAACGAGTCTCCACGTGCTGTCGAAATATTGGACGAAGCCCCTAGTCGAACATCCATTGGTGGGTTAAGTGAGCAGGATATTTTTGAAATTGATGGTGATACAACAGGTGAGGAAGAAACTGGCAGTGAATTAGAGAGTGAAAGTTCATCAAATGACATTGTTAGCCGTGCAAGCGCTAGTTTAGGAACAACACCTATTTTATCACAAATGGAAATGCCAACAAAGACATCATTGTTAGGTCCATCTACACATGCACCAACTAACAACCCAATCGATTATACTAAAAACCAAGAGAAAATTGTTATGGAGCAAACATTTGATGTCCCTATGGGGAAACTTTTCCAACTTTATTTTGGATCAGATGTTCAATATCATCAGAAAGTTCTTGAATTGAGTGATGGGTCAAATTTCACAAATTATTGTGGTTTAGAAACAGAAAAGCAACGTAGTTTTGAATTTGATAAGGGATTGAATTACCCAATTGGGCCTAAATCCACACGTGTTTATATGGAGGAAAAAGTTGAACGATTTGATTTTAATGAATGCGTTGAAGTTTTAAGTATTTCAAAAACACCAAATGTCCCATCAGGAGGGGCTTTTGATTGTCGTACCAGATACGTTTTTACATGGGATGAAATGAACAAGACTAAATTGCAAGTTTCATATTATTTGAATTGGACTGGTAGTTCATGGATTAAGGGAGTTATAGAGTCATCTGCAGAATCCGGTCAACGCAAAGCTGGTGATGATGTTAGAATTGTTTTAGAAGATGCAATTATTGAAGATGCAAAGAAGGATATTAGTCATAAAAACACAGTTAAGAAAGTTAGCAAAAGAAAGAAATCAGTCAAAATGGCCAACGTGGGTAATGACAACAGTAACACTGCCAATACAAATATTGTATGCTCTTCAAACGGCGAGACTAAACTTATTTTGGAAAAATTGTCGCTAGTTATCAAGGGGTTAACTGTTGTGATATCCTTAGAGTTTGTCATTATCTTAGCATTAGGATGGTGCCTAGTAAAAAAATAAATATAGCAAAGTCAAATGTATAAATGTAATGTATAAAGTTAGGTAATTCACAGGTAATGGGAATGAAGAGAACTATAGTTTATGTAGAGATAAAACAAAAACAAATATGCATAAACATTAATATTATCCTGTTGAACCCCTACTGGATTAAGAGTAGTGCTGGTAGCACAGTAACAGTATCATAAGCTCATAATACCAAGTTCACGATTAATAAAGATCATGTTACTATATAATTAAAAAGTATATATGAACTATAAATTAAATAGGCAATGAATAGTTGTTTACTCACAGTTAACGCTCATATTGCTCATTTTCAGTTTTTGTTAAGTTCATATAATGCAATTCTTTTATAATCACCAACGGCTTTTCTCAAATCACTTTCTAATACATGCTCATTATCCCCATGGGCAACAAGAATACTCCCAGGACCATACAAGAACCTCTTGAACCCTCTATGAGTCAAATGAGGGATATCAGTACCATAAGAAGCGATATAAGTATCAAAACCAGGGATATCGTAATCACAATCAACTGGATCAGCTGAACCTTCCAGGGTGAATTCCACACGGAGGGCATCGCCTGAGTGTTTATCGACAATTTCACGAATAATCTGTTCGATTTCATCTGTGGCAACAGCAGTTCTCATGAGGACTTTACAACTAGCTAGAGGGGAAACAACATTAGCTGCAGGTCCACCTTGAATCAACCCAATGTTAACATTAGTTAAGTTCAATGCTTGAGAAGATGGCCAATCATAATGTTCTAAATCGTACATGATATCAATGAGAATTTTATCAGCATCTATACCAATTTCAGGGTAACCAGAATGAGAGGCTAAACCAAAAACGGTAATATTCCCGAGGAGGATCCCCTTATGACCAACTGCCAATTTATTCTCAGTTGGTTCACCGAAAATGACGGTATCCCAATTGGCACCCAAGTTAATTAACTCTTGGTTAATTTTGGACATACCAGGCCCACCGATTTCTTCACCAATGACAAAAAGCATTGCAAGATCATCAGCCTTAACTTGGCCAGATTCAATCAATTCCCTATAAGCGATCAATTGAGCAGCAACAGACCCCTTAGCATCACATGAACCCCTACCATGGAGCTCCTTGTCCCCATTAGGTAAATCGACTACGGAGTAATCAATGAAGGGTGGGACGGTATCAATGTGGGAAGTAAGTAAAACCTTAGCAGACGGAGATGACCCTGTATAAGCGTAGATGTTACCAGATTCAGGATCTTCACCATTGTAGATTGTCAACCCAAGTTCGGTTAAATAAGTTTGGAGGAACTGAGAAACTGATTGTTCATTGTTGGAAACAGAGGGAATAGTCACGAGCGACTTGTGCAAGTTAAGCAAACGGTCGGAGTTTGATTCTGAGTCCCCGTTAAAAACGTAGTTAACAGCATTATCAATCTGGTCAAGCATAGAAAGATCGAGAACATTGTCTAACCCGAGTGGTGCAGGTGCGGCATTGACATTGGAAGCAGCCAGTAGTAATGTGAACAGGGATTCCAGCATCGTTAAAGAAAAAGACACCACAAGGAGGGCACTTCCGATATGAGATTGATACTCACTAAAAGTCAGCAGGGAGAGCGGGATTTCCCAATTGGTCAAAGTGAAAAAATTAATAATAAAATCAAAAATCTGAAGTGTCACGTGATGTGTCAAAATGAAATTTTTCCATTGATAAGACAAGTTATGAATATAGTAAAAACCCTTGCTTAGCTTAGCTAGCTGTTCTGGTCGCCACCTTTTTCAGTTCTCTTTGCAGTGCGCATTTTCCGTTGCGTGTGGTCAAACGTCGTTACTCTGAAGGGGTCTCTGCCAAAACTACCAAAATTACCCAATGGTGGGTTCTGTAATGTAGTATCAGCGTCGTCATCATCGTATTCATTTTCAGTAGATGAGCTGGCACCGGATCCTGGTTGGAACCCTGGGCCCAGTGTAAGTTTGGTGCCCGTAGTGTTTCCACCCCTAATTTCACTCCCGTCCTCATTTTCACTTGGGATTTCGTCTTCAGTTTCGTCGTCACTGCTAGGGGTCCCCCTGTGGTTACTGGAAATGATGGCCCCCATTGCAGTAAGTGGGGTCTCTGAGATCGAAGAGGACTGTGAATGCGATGCGGAACGGGAGATCGAAGAGCGAGTAGGCGAGGCGAGAGAAACGAGTGAAATAATGGCGTCGTGTTCCAGTGAGGAGGCTCCAACTGGTCCGTTGGGGCCAGCTGTGCCAACTGATGGTTTAGAAGTAGTAGAAAGACCTCCTAAAGGGAGTGGCCCCCCTATGGATCCAAGGCCCAAAGAAGGTCTGTCACCTCGTTCGCTTCTTTCACTTGCAATATCGTCTAGCCTCAGGCTGGGTCTCCTGCTTCTTCTCACGGGGGACGCAAGCTGCGACCTAGGCGAGGAGAAGACCGCTGGGGCGAGTGGCGAGAGTTGTGGAGAGGCAAAATGCTGTTGGTGTGGGTGAAACTGTTGTTGCTGCTGCTGATGTTGCGGCGTGATGTCCCCGTGAACGCGGGCGTTGGCATAGTGGAGCCGCGTCTTAAGCGTGTGTGAAAGCTCTCTGAGTGCATGAGCCGATGGGGACTTGGACACGCTGTTGTTGGCTAAACTGGCATTGCTGATGCTATTACTACTGTTGGCGCTAGCATGGCGGCGTGTTTCCGGTGACTTGAGCAGCGCGTAGAAATCAGGCGTGGCTGGTTTGCTGACTGGGCGGCGTTTGGGCGTCACAGGCTGTGGAGGCATCGGTGGAGTTGACATAGCTTGTTAATAAGTAAGTAAAATAAAGTAAAACAATGTTTGTTTTTACTAATATTTGCTTTTTCTAAATATGCCAGTGTACAACTGTCTTTATAGGAAACAGAACGGGAGGAAAAACAAAGTTTGGGAGTCTGACGGCCGTCTGCGCTACCACGCTGGTGTGGCAACGCTTTGTGATGAGGAGAACGAAGTTGTTATCCGCTTCAAATTGCCCACGTTTGATCCACTGCTCTGTTCCAAGAAAGAGATCAGTAAACTCGGGTATGATATACTCTTGGTGGATCTCGACGCTGTGCAGCCCGTTGTATCTATTTATGCAAAGCAGACACTTGTGCCTGCTGCTGTACTTGCCAAACCTGCTGCACCTTTTAAATCACCTCTCATTAGAAACTTTTCAACCGTTGACGCGTCAACAAATAACGCGTCGTCAAATAAGAGATTCAAAAAGCCGTCAAAGGCAATACAGACCACTGCTACTACATCCCCGACTCAGAATAATTCTTTGGCTCCATTTGTTGATCCCTCTCTCCTCCCGAAACTCCGTCCTCATCAACTAACAGGTGTCGAATTTCTCCTTTCCAAACTACACTCTCCCCCACATGGATGCATCCTCGCAGATGATATGGGAATGGGAAAGACGCTTCAGACAATTGCATGTATTTGGTCATTGATAAAACAGGGTCACATTAACAAGGTACTCATTTGTTGCCCGGTTTCACTCGTTAACAATTGGAAATTAGAATTCAATAAATGGTTAGGGTTAAATAGGTGCCCTGTCTTATGTATTAATGGTTCTAAATACCAAAATGAAAAATCAGACATCTCCACGTTTATCCACTCCAATTATTCCAAGGTACTCATTATAGGTTATGAAAAGATGGTATCGCTTTCTGAGCTCCTGAGCAAATGCTCATTTGACCTCCTTGTTTGCGACGAGGGCCATCGACTAAAATCTCAAACTAACAAGACACTTAAAACTTTGGAATTCTTAAAAGTACCTAAACGTTTACTTATTACAGGGACTCCGATCCAGAACGACCTAGTCGAGTTTTACACATTGGTTAATTTTATAGCCCCAAACATCTTGGGTGAGTTCAAATCTTTCCAAAAGGATTACATTGTTCCAATAACTAATTCACGTGAGGCCTCCTGTAATTCTCCTGAAGTTATCCAATTGGGGAAACAGAAGTCACAAGAACTAGTTTCTACAGCTAAACGGTTTATCCTCAGGAGAACAAATGAACTCATGAAAGAGTATTTACCCCCTAGGGACGATTACCTTGTACTAGTAGAACCAACCCTGCTACAATTAGAAATATTAAAAACTGTGTTACAAACTAATGATGTTAACGAAGCCATATCAGCCGCGAACGAATCTGGTACCCGGTCAGCTATTGCCCTCATCAACACATTCAGGAAACTTTGCAATTCACCCTCTCTTTTACAATCGGATCAACTCTTTCTCGACTTAGTTTCTAAAAAAACGGACAGTCAACAGGATAGGGAATTTCGTGATCAACTTGGGGCCAAGGTTAAATCGGGAAAGCTGATTACCTTAATGAAGATTGTCGCCCAAATGCGTAAAATATCCCCCGATGATAAAATCGTGATAGTTTCTAACTTCACTTCAACGTTGGACATCATTCAAAAACTGTTGGAAACATCAGGGTTGAGTACTTTAAGGTTAGATGGGACTACACTTGCACAGGAAAGGCAAAAAATGGTTAGCAAGTTTAACAAATCAAATTCGCAATCGTGTTTCGCCTTTCTACTTTCAGCAAAAGCAGGTGGGGTAGGTTTGAACTTAACGGGGGCAAATAGACTGGTATTATTTGACAACGATTGGAACCCCGCTGTGGATTTACAAGCTATGGCTAGAGTGCATAGGGATGGTCAAGTCAAAAGGGTTAAAGTTTACAGGTTGGTCACTGCTGGGTTTATAGATGAAAAAATCATGCAGAGGCAGGTGGGGAAATTGGCATTGGCGGGGAGGATTCTTGAGGCCGAGAAAGGTGAGACTGAACTCAGTGAGCAAAAGAACGCCGACACGTATATTGACAAAGATATCTTTGATAAGGAATCATTGGCTGACTTGTTCAGTTTGAAATTGAAGGGGTGTGAGACTCATGAGTTGTTAGGGTGTAATTGTTCTTGTGATAACACAGGTGAGGTCCGTGTTGATAGCGGGGTGGATAAAGTATCTACCACAGCAACAGGCCGTACAACTCCGGCTACTGCCACTAATGGGTTCATCAAAGCATCAGAATACGCTCCACTTTTCGAACAGTTACAGGCAAACGTCAATTTGGAAAGGCAACAAAGAATGCAACATTGCTTCAAGGGGTTCAGACATTGGGATTGTGATCAGCCAATACGTGGTGAAATTGATGAAGTTTTACGATCCATCGTGTTGGATCAAACTGGTGAGGGTAAAGGTAAGGGTAAGAAAATTATTCGGTTTATCTTTGCTTCTACAGGTGCCACAGAAAATACAGAATGTGCTGATATTGATACTGGTACTACCGCTACTGCTTCTTTATAAGGGTTCGAATTTTATAGATTTTCATAAATTTTTTGCTTAACATTGCTTTAAACGATTCACATCATGTGCATACCAAGCATCTATTACACCACAAGTGATTTCAGTTATTAAGTTGTACACCATGCACTTTCACTTCGACTGTCAGTTTCAGTTTAAGTAATTCTCTATATATTTAAACATTTGGCATTCGGTATTGACAATTTTAACCCTAATACGAGCTTAACCCTCTAGAGCATAATCTTTCCCAGTGTTAGTTATATTTTTTAAAAACCTCCAAACTGATCTATACATTACTACAACCATCAGGACCGCAGTGAATGGGATGGCAATTTCCCAAAAGAGGCCCACACCTCTTTTCAAATCACCAAAGGATTGAAAATTCATACCAAAATAACCAGCCCAAAAAGTTAATGGAAGAAAAAGTACCGTAATCAGTGACAACTGTTGCATTGAATTATTAGTTGAAACTGAAATTGTATTGAAAACTAAATTGATGAGATTTTCAATAGTTGATGACATCCCTGTTATATGATCAATAAATGAAAGGAGATGATCAGATATATCGTTTAAGTATAAACGAGAGTTCTCGGTGAGAAATATAAAATTAGGATCATCAGCAAAAGTTTGTAATTGTGAAACCAATGATGCAACTGGTGCAATCGTTGATTTTAAAGAGTTCAATTCATTAATCATTAAATGTAAACTTTGAGTATGATGCACATCTGGTACATGTGCAGTAAGAATTTCCAATTCCTTTTCATTGATAACACGTTGATAAGCTTCAAATACTGGGTATAAAAGATCAGCAGTGGCATCTAAAATTGAATGGAATAAAATGCTGGGGTCACATGACTCTCTTAAAACCGTATACTCAGTTGCTAATCTGGTTTGAATAGCATCTTCAATTTCAGGTACGTAATGTTCAAAAAAAGTAAGCACAGTGTTGTCCCTAGTAATATACATTGACAATTGTTCAGTTGCCACCATTAGTGATTGCTCAGTTAACGGCCGATGCGACTGAATTTTATCCAATTTTCGTTTAGATCGTTCACTTAAAGTTGTCACATAGGCCTTATCAGTTAGCGAACGAATCGTAGTAGATCTATCTATTGCATTGAGAAAGGGGTCATTGGTAGATGTTGTAACAGGAACAGGAACAGGAACAGTCTGTTGATGTTTCTGTTTCTGTTTCTGTTTCCACAAGTAGCTAAATCCCAATCTCATACAAAAATTTCTCCATAAAGTCTTCCAAGAGGACTCTTCTTCAACCTTAGTTTTAGTTCTAATAAGCTTGATGAGTGGCACAACTACAAAAAGGTGGTTTTTGTAAATGTCCAGCTTTGTTCGCTGGGGGATATCTATCATATCTTCGATTGCCAAGGGATGCAAACTATAGTGTTTCCCCAGAAATGCAACTGCCTCCCATGAAATACCGACTACATTAACCCAACGGACTTGGGACCACTTCGGTCTCGTTTGGATCGCACTACGTATTGGTGAATTTTCACTGCTTTCATTCGAATGGACGTCGTAGTGAGACCAAGTACATTTTTTCTGGGCATAGTCGGTTATAGTTACACGGGAACCGGGTGTCCTAAGAACAACACTCGTGGTGTCAATGTTTACCCCAGGTTCCCAGGCAATACGTTCTTTCTTGGCTGATGTCCCTGTGTATTTTCTCGCTGGTGCGTGTTTGCGTTTGTGCCTGCGTTTCCGTAGCGTTTGCGTTGTATTTTGCGACAGTGTCGAATGCAAGTCAGTAAAAGTATTGGTTTCGTCCGTTCCATTCTGTTGCTGCTTTTCCAAGTCCGAAAGCTGAGAATACTTATTGTGCTTCTTTTCGTGTTCCCCCCGAGGTTTTTGTTCAATGCTATCCTCTTGTACACTATAATCGTTATCACTGATATCACTCATGTTAAAACTGGCACTGGCACTCAGCTTTCCATGCTTCATTTAAAACCGTTTGGCAAATGATAGCTTCTACCCTGTACAAACTGTACAATAAAAAAAATAATTTATTAATTCAAACGCCTACACATATGCATGTACATGTTATACCATCATAATGAGCTATAAACGTGCCAATTTGGGCTCAATGGTCCAACTTCTTCAGCTAAAAACTCCGCTTCTACTAACGAGGCCTTTACCCAATAAAATGCTTGCCCATGATGTGAAATTAATTCTACTTCCCCATGAATTTCCTAAACTCCCCGCAATCACTGGAAAATACCCCCTTTATGCTACAACAAGATCAATACAAGTTGCACTTTTCGCCTTTTATCTCAAAAGTGGTTGCCAAATTCATATAACCAATATGACTGTATGCGAAAACAAACCTTGCTTGTCCCAAGAAGAACTTTCTCAATTAAGTTTGGATAAATCAACTGATATTTCAACAACAACAATGTTAAATACAAATGGGTTCTCAAATATCAAAATTAAATGGAGGACTTGTTTTTCTAATTGCGATCATTTAAACTCTCCTAAACAAAAATCAATTTCCTGGTCGAAGTCAAATCTTTTACCCAAACTGGCAATGTTAGAAGCGAAAAAGACAATGGAAGGTATTTCTACGGCCATTGAAGAAACTATAGGCCCACAACCATCGGGGAAAGTCATAACGGGTATTTTTCTTTTTGAATTAAACTCTCAGAATGATAAAATCCAATCCATAACTATTGATAACGTTGACGTTCTAAATGAGCCTTTAAAAGATCCATTAGAGGATCAACAGAGTGAGATTATATTTACCTGAACATAGCCATATTTATTTTATCTATATAACCTCTTTCTTCTTTTTATATGCCAATTACCTGTACATTACCTAACTTTATACATGAAATTTATACACTTGACTTTGCTACTTTTACTTTGTTAATAGGCACCACCAATGGTAAGATAATCACAAACTCTAAAAACTCCAAGGATATCACAACAAGCAACCTCTTAACAACTAGTGATTTCCCATTTTTTTGGGAGTTAGAGAGTTCTTAGAAATGTGATGAGCAATAGCATTCAATTGTTCCAAAGTGTCTAAAGTAGCTGTTATATGAAAGTAAATGAAAATCAAAAATAGTTTGCTAGAAATTTAGTAGTAGCCCTTCCGTTACCTATGTTGCACTTTATAGCAAAAGAAATTTCTTTTACTAACTTAGGATGTT
The DNA here is from genome assembly GCA_030563185.1 of Saturnispora sanitii. Taxonomy (NCBI): domain Eukaryota; kingdom Fungi; phylum Ascomycota; class Pichiomycetes; order Pichiales; family Pichiaceae; genus Saturnispora; species Saturnispora sanitii. The sequence continues at coordinate 46,017 of JAKUBF010000036.1, read as the reverse complement.
GAAAAGGGAATTGAATATTGAAATCACTTAAATTATACCCTGATTATAGGTTCTAATCGTACAAGGTTTAAATTATACAATAATAAATAGCACAATTGACACAGTTACTATACCGTAATATTATTTAGCTATCTATAATAACACAACTACAAAATTATTTTCTGATTTGCAACACTATTGCAATGGGAGTCTCACAAAAATTCTACCAGGCTGTAAACATTGAGATTAAAAACAACCTCATATGCAATGTACTTTTTGCTTAATATATAAAATGGAATTTTTCTTCAATTTTTTCTTTGAAATGCTGTTTCTTATCTGTAAATACTAATTTTATAATGATAAGAATATTGAACATATTATGTGCCTGATAATGTGTCAAAAAAGGTTATCATTAGGGGGACAATGCACCAATGTGCTCAAAACTAAAATGGACATAAGCTAAAAAATGAACGAAGCCACCATATGGTAATATGTAGGTAAAATGCTCAGCAAACGGTTATATAACCACAAATATTAATGGGTTGATTGATAATTAAGCTGTTTACTTTTGTCTTTTGCTTGTGGTTCATGCGTTTTATAACAGTGTTACTTGATAACAATTCATGTAACTAATCTTTTCTTTTTGTGAACAGAAATCTTTAACTGGATTTATCTTTTCATAGGAATAATCATCGGTTATACTTTATCTATTTTCTCACATTTTAATGAGCGAAATTCAAATTGCCGTTAAAGAGAGCAGTGTACAAACAAGCTGAAGGTCAATTCTTCATGTAATTTATTTAGGGATCAGATATTAACTTAGACTTAGTTCCATCTGTTATGGACTTATCAATGTATAATTCAAGCGCCAAGTGGTAGATAATTTGGAGGTGGGAGAGAAATTAATCGAAAGATATTAAAGTTGAAGATACTATTCTCAAAGCATGGTTTTGACATGTCATTTACAAATAATAACAATAACACTGTTTACATTTTAATCATTTACTATTAACGCTGATAACGGCAATCATTACCGATGACTCAAAAAATTCAATGGAGAAACGGAAAAAAAAACATACTGGAATTCCGATAAGGATTAAAAAGTATGAAAAGGGGGGTTAAATGATCAAATTATGGTGCTTTTAAAGTTCTCATAGCATCATAGATGGGAACTATCAGATATTGCGTGAAATCCGCTTTCCTTAAACTCATTTTGAACCTTTTAAATAAAAAAAAATGATCATTTTTGCTTACGTAATACGCGGATCGATGGAGCCCTTTTAACCGGCTCATGGAATCATTTAAAAAGCCATAGATCCACCCACAAACAGTTTAACTTTTAATAACGAATAGACAACAAACAAACAAACAAACACAATTAAAATGCCATCTACCAACACTGAAATCGAAGTCACTATGCAAAACCAAAACGGTCCTGCAGCCCAAACTGAAAACGAATTAACCTCTACTATTTCAGCCATTGAAAGTGCTGTTTTCGGTGGGGAAACTTATGAATATGACGACGAAGGGTTCATGCCAATCGTTTGTGCACTTTCCGATGTGAACACTTTCGGATCACACGTTACCACTGAACATTGAACACTTGCTTTATACCCTATCTTTACTATTCCTAAATTGCTCTATATATAACACTATAAATAAGAAAAAAAAATTAATTAATAATTAATACGCCATAATCGTTGCTGAGCATGGTCACGTCCCCTTGTAACCTTATAAGTAGACCAAGATCTATTACTGTTATCGGCAATTGTAAGTGTTCCTTATAACATCAATAATGTCAAATATTGAAAAGTTAAAACAAGAAGATGTTAAGAGAGTCCCAAGTCTCCATTCAATCTACAACAACTCCCATTCCAACCAAGGGTCTCATTCTACCTTAGCTTCATTAGACCAGCAAACGGTGTTCACTCCTAACGCCGGTGTCATCCCAAAGAACGTCCCAAGACACGTCAATACCGTTTCTGAAGGTTTCCAAGGCGCTCATTACGACCATGAAGACGACTCAGATGATGAAGATGCTTTACAAATGAATTGGCAAACTGTCGTTAGTACTAACAACGATGTATCCATTAGTGGCCATGTTAATAAGTAATAACTTTCACTGACATGTATTCGTTTACTATTTCCTCGTTATATTCCATTGTATAAACGCATATACACATGCACATGCACATGCACGTGCCCATGCCCACGCCCATGCACGGGACAAGTATTTAATTGATTTTTAAAAAATTATGGTTACTAATATATACTCTTAATGAATCTACCCTATAGATTGATTATCATCGTTCTCATTTCTTTTCTATTCGTTTCGTTTCGTTTATTAATATATTAATACTATGTACATTTGTAAACGCTAATTGTTAGTTTTAGTTGTTTACGTTTACTTTCTAGCTTGACCTCTTGGTCTGTCCTTGTATTTGTTCTTGTTAACGTTCTTACCAGTTCTAGTCTTGAAACCACCCTTAGCCAAGACACCCCAAGGACTCTGTGAAGGCTTGTTAGACTTAGACTTACCTCTACCACCACCAAGAGGGTGATCACAAGCGTTCATAGCCACACCTCTAACTGTAGGTCTAATACCCTTTAATCTGTTTCTACCAGCTTTACCCAAAGATTCATTTTGATGAGCTGAATTAGAAGTAACACCTAAAGTAGCACATGCATCAATGGAAACGTATCTTTGTTCACCAGATTGTAATTGAACGATAGCTTTACCAGATTCTGGGAGTTTAGAAATAATTCTACCATAAGTACCAGCAGCTCTACAATATTTAGCAGGGCCAATTTTATGTTCACCAATATTATGAACAATAGTACCAACTGGGATCATAGTAATTGGTAAACAATTCCCCTTACGTGAAACTTTAACAGCTAATAATGCAGGATCAATAACACCACCCATTTCCTTAACGAATCTTCTTGGAATACCTGATCTAAAAGATTCAACTTCATCACCTTGTCTTAAACCTTCACATGCAATAATATAAGACTTTAATTCAGGGGATTCCTTTTTATAAATTAATGCAATATGGGAAGTTCTATTTGGGTCATATTCGATTCTTTCAACAACGTGAATCCCAGGTTCCTTTCTTTCATAATCGATGATTCTAATTCTTCTCTTAACACCACCACCTTGATGTCTAACAACGATTCTACCAGTGTTATTTCTACCACCCTTAGCAACCTTTGTAACAGTTAAAGGTTTAAAAGGTTTCCCTTTCCAAAGGTATGGGTAAATAGGTTTTCTCCACCAACGGAGACCTGGGGAAGTAGGTTTGACTTTTTTAAGAACAACTTTCTCCTTCGCAAGGAGGAACTGTTTAGTTGTGATTTCATCCTGCTTTTCCAAGTCGGTCATTTGGACGCGTCTTGGGGCCAAAGTGACGGTGGAAAGCGGCGTTGCGGCCTCTGTAGACACACATCTGGTCCAAATAAAAGGACGCAGAGCATAGGTCCTTGCAAGAGTCTTAAACATGGTGTGTTAAAACGGTATTTGGTAGCTTTTGAAAAGGTTTTTGAAAATCTTCAATTGTAAAAAATGCCCTCTTTGCTAGTTCGCTCGCTCGCTCGCTCAAAAAAAAAATATAAAAAAAAAAATTTAATCAGCACAACACATACCATACAGCTCCCCCCTTATATTTATGCCCAGCAAATAACCTTTGGCGTCGTTAAGAAAAAGGTAAACTTTTCCATTGAATGGACTAGACTACTCTAACAAGTATACCAATGGTTGCCCTCAGATTCGCCAGAACCCTCGCCACAAAGGCCACCGCTGCCGTCAAGCCTCCTGTGCAGCTTTTCGGGCTCGATGGTACTTACGCCACCGCTCTTTTCACCGCTGCTGCCAAGGACGCCTCTGTCGACAAGACTTACGCTTCTGTTGAAAAGCTCTCCACCGCTTTAACTAAGGACGCCAAGGTTGCCGCTGTTCTTGCCAACCCAGCTCTTTCCCTTACCGCTAGAAAGGAACTCGTTTCCACTCTTGCTTCCACTCTCAAGCTTGAACCAGTTACCGTTAACTTATTGAACGTTCTTGCTGAAAACAACAGAATGGACATCTTCCAAGGTGTTGCCAAGCAATTTGCCATTCTTAACGCTGCTCACAAGGGTGAAGTCTCTGCTACCGTTGTTTCTGCTAAGGCTTTAGATTCCAAGACTTTAGCCAAGTTAGAAAAGGCCATCGCTGGTTCTAAATACGTTGGTCAAGGTAAGACTTTGAAGTTATCTAACGAAGTTAACCCAGATATCTTAGGTGGTTTGATCGTTGAAGTCGGCGACAAGACCGTCGATTTGAGTGTTGCCGCTAAGGTCAACAAGTTAAACAAGGTCTTGACCGAAGCCATCTAAGTTAAACGAAGGAAGGCACTTTAACGATTTATTTATTTAAACTAGTTTATATCTAAAATATATTTATTCGACATGATACAACAGCTAATTGCAATTGACTGGACAGCAGCAAATTCTATAATACATTTATTGTATATCACAATATAGCAAGTTAGCTTTGTTTATTTGATTTGATTTGATTTTTTTTTATACATAAACTTTCCCAGATACCTCAATGAATATTGAAAATCAAAACACGCCTAAAAGACTTTAATTGTAAAAGTAATAACTCCCTAAATATCTACACTGCATTCGCAATTTTTCAATCTCTCTATCTCTCTCTTTCACGTGAATTTCACTAACCTTATTTTTTTTTTTCACTTACCACATCACCACCATCTTTAACTAATGGTTGACAACTTATCCATAGCTTTCGACTCGTTAGACATACACAAATCCAAGGACATCACCCAAGACTTTTTTAAAGCCGCCAGCCAAGTGAAAGTGGGCGATGTGTTTAAATCTGCCATGTTCCCACTTCTGCATGGGTCTCACGCTTTAGAAATTGCAAACCCACGCTTGGACTCTTACATTTTACCACAAATAGACTACAAGCGAACCCCATTAACCGAAGATGAGCTTTTGGGGTTAGTAACTGGGCTCCTCCGCTCGATTACATGTTGGTTAGCTGATAACGTTTGTTTATCCAATACTGTTTTAGGGTATGAACCATTATGTGATTTACTTGACAAATACGCCTATCATCGCGATTTATCATTTCTTGGATCACAGGGTACATTGGATGATATAGCAGATTCTGTCATTGTTGGGGTGATTGGTTGTGTTAAATTAGTGCTTAATTGCGCTTTACAGGGGGTTGTGTACGATGATGAAGATATTAATTCCAGGACAATGGACCTTAATTGGTTTGTTGAATTACCCACTCAGAAAATATTAGATGCCCTTCTTAGAGTTAATGAATGGACGAAAAACACAACAATTCTTCAAATTGTTAATATTTTAGAATCTTGGATTAGATTAGAAGAAATGATGGATACAACAGTTTCAAATAACCGAAATGGGAACCCAATGCAAAAATGGATTACGTATTATATGGAAACTATTGAAAATATCGAAAAACTTGCCCTTATTGATCAATTAGGTAAGGAACAACAAAATTGTTTCAATACAAATGCTTTAAGGAAATATAATAATTTTATCCCGCCAAAACCCGTTGTCCGTTCTGAATGGGATGATTGTATTGTTAATTTAAACGAAATGTTTGCTGATATCTTACTAGTAATGAAGATAACCAATATGAAATCCACCTTGGAAACTAGAGAATGGTTAAATCATTTAATGAATAAAAGACACCAACATAGCTCTGATGAAATTTTAGGTATGCATGTTGTCCCAAGAATGATCCTCCAATTGTTTTTTATTAGAAATGATGAATCAATCATGGGTGATCAATCGTACAATTTAAACAACTTTTTCTGGGATTATATTAAACAAATTACAATGGCTAATTCCCCATTAGATATCCAAGGGGAAAATTACCAAGAATACATTAATCAAATTGTTGAAACTTTAAAAGTCCCCCTGAATCAAGCCATTACAGGGATTTCCCAAAATCCATCAAGACAAAGACAAATTTTAGCTAAAAATATCCTATTCTGGGATAAATACCAAGCAGAATTGCCACAGTTTGAATTTGATTTTAACAAGGTAATCCCTGATGTTAATGCAGACACTCAAAGACCTTTGATGCCATTAACTGGATTTGCATATTATGAGAAATTGAATAAAATGTTGGAAATAATTTTGAAAAGTATCGAATTGTTAATATTTAAAGACACTAGGGAATTGCTCAATGGGTATTTTGTCTTAGTATATATGATTGATCACATGATCAATCATTTAGAAGGTCTTACACAGCTTTACCAATATAGACAAAGACAATTGGAAATGTACCCTAAGAAAATCAAAAAATTAAGTGGGGAAAAGAAGCTTAAAGTGAAACTACAATATGAGCACGCTCAGGCCAATGCATCAACTATTGAACAAACATTGCATTATTTAAAATTCAAAATTAATTATTATTCAATTTTGAAATCAATTGGTGAAATTAAATTAACAAATTTACAAGTTATTCATACTTTAGGGTTTGGTAAATTACCCCCATTGGCAGCCAAGAGAGTTTCCGAAGAACAATTATACAATTTACAATGGAAAATGTTTTCCTCTATTGGTTCCCCACCTGTTCCTAACTTTAATGAAGTTAATTTATCAATAAAATCATTTGTTTCAACTTTTGAGGAAATGATTAAACAGGACAAGGCTAACAAAGTTAACGTATTAGTTGAATCGAATATGAAACAAGTTTCCTCATGGATTTCTGAAAATGAAACCTTAATGACAAACATGAATTGGCCAAAGGATCTAATTCAAATTAAAAATAACGAACTTATGAATTTAAAAAGGGAAGTCATTCAAGCTAAAATGGATCTTTTTCATTCTACATCAACGATCAAATCAACCAAAGGGGATGATTACAAATTGGAAATAGTTACCCTTGGTAGACATGCATATTTCCCTGGGTTAAAATTGGATCTCAAATAAATTTATAGATTAATGATAATAATAATAATAACATATGGCATTTAAATGAATAAGATATTCAGTGGTTTTTTGGACGGTCGCCTCTTTGGGCATCCGCTAAGGAAGTTATGAAACTCACCATAAACTATGAATATATGATATTCCAAACCTGTAGTATGAAACGCAAACGCAAGAATCAAATAATACAACCCTGATAAATTTATCACGTGCGTTGAGCAAGGGTTTATGAAACAGTCACAATTTCCTGATTGGGCGAAATATCTTACCAAGTAGGCGCGCAACTGAAAAATACCCAAAATATTTTATTTTTTTTCATATTGAAAATTTCATATTGGTGTTAGCCTTTAAGGATCAACTAGAAATAAACTAAAATGCCTCCAAAGTTCGACCCATCTGCCGTTTCCTACCTTTACTTAAGAGCCGTTGGTGGTGAAGTTGGTGCTTCATCTGCCTTGGCCCCAAAGATTGGTCCATTAGGTTTATCCCCAAAGAAGGTTGGTGATGATATCGCCAAGGCCACTAAGGATTACAAGGGTATTAAGGTTACCGTTCAATTAACCATCCAAAACAGACAAGCTACCGCTTCCGTTGTCCCATCTGCTTCTTCTTTAGTCATTGCTGCTCTTAAGGAAGCCCCAAGAGACAGAAAGAAGGACAAGAACGTTCCTCACAACGGTAACATCGCTCTTGATGAAATCATTGAAATTGCCAGAACCATGAGAGAAAAGTCTTTCGGTAAGACCTTAGCCTCCGTTGCCAAGGAAATCTTAGGTACTGCTCAATCCGTTGGTTGTAGAGTTGACGGTAAGCCACCTCACGATATCATTGATGCTATTAACGCTGGTGAAATTGACAGTATGTTATTCCAATAATTTTAAAATTTCCTTTCCTAATTGTTCATCTTTACTAACACATTCCTTTCTAACAGTCCCAGAAAACTAAGCATTCTTTTCTGTATAATTGTTAATACATCTTTTGAAAATATAAAAAATTGAAAGCTAAAATATAATTCAAATCCATCATTTGTTTTGTTTGAGTACATACATTATTGTTGTTGTTCATACCCTTTAACATGTTTGCTACACTCTGTTTCCAAATCTTCCCATATTTGGCACCAATTTTATATGCGAACTAGATCCACAGACCATTACTCAACTGCAAGGTGAATTTTAACACTTTGTGGTTCCTTTTCAGTGTCTTATATCCCATAATCTAAACCTGTAAATTTAAACTACTTGTAAGTCATAAACATACGCATTATAATTGACCTACCTGAGCTCTATCAGCTCTATCGTTTCTTTATTTTTTTTTTCTTTTCTTATTTTCCTCCCCAAACACGCACGCGTTCTTGTTTACATATTAGTTAAATTTCACTTTGCTACCATGAAGGAGCCCTGTGATGATCTCTTTGTCCAAGCACTGTCTACAATCAAATCCCTCACAGAGCTTTCTAAAACGTCCAATGTCCCTAAGCCATCATTAACGGATAGAATTCACCTTTATGGTGTTTATAAACAGGCAATTGAAGGTGATGTGTATATTACCGAACCAGATGCGAATAGAGACCACAGTGGGCACACAAAATACCTGGCGTGGAAATCTAACCAGGGTATATCACAAAACGATGCTAAGAAGTTATACATGAAAGATTTGATTAAGCTTTTGAATACATATGATCCAATTAAATACCCACAAGTTGCACAATTGAAAACGTCGGCGCAATTATCATGGGACCAATTTATCTCTAATACTAATGACTCTACTTCTAGCATTAATAAATATGGCGATATCCAATTCACACCACCATATGCTTTAAATTTAAGTTCTAGTGGTGGTGTAGCCGTTTCGTCGAATTCAATAATAAGATCACATTCCCCCGCTGCATCACTTTACAGAATTGCATCCAATGGGCCAACAAGCCATAGTTTAACCGGGTCTAAAATGGGTTTGACAGCCAGATCGAGAAATGGTAGTTTAAGCGGTACCACATTGAACAATACATCATTTTCCATGAACTATTATTCTAATAAGGGGCAAACTTCAAATAATATTGCTGATGGTAACATCTCATTAAGAATTCTATCTCAATCAACTCAAAATAACGACGATGATTCAGTTATCCTTACAGAAGAATCAGAAAAACCAGGAAGACCAGAAAATGGAAAATACAATGATATCTTACTGTTAATGCAGAAGATAACTAGACCACTTACATACTTATTTTCCAAGGCTCTATCACATGCTGTAAATCCTGGGTTTACTAGAGATTTGTTGTTAGTGATAGCATTGATAATATTACAACGAACAAGTTTGGTTCAGAATATGTCCAAAACACTTCATTTTTGGTTTCAAAGGGTACTTTCAAATGGAAGAAACAGGTTGAGCCAAAGGAGTATCAAATAGATAAGTATGTTATGTTTATAGCATACTCTTTTTTATCATATAATTTTAACATTCGCTTTTAACATAAACTCCTATGATCATTGTAAAAAAAAAATATGTAGATTACTAATCTACCTTCTAAGTGCACCTTTTTCTTTTCAATAAAATCAATTGAAATGTCAACCACAGCAGATGAGAAGCCAGTTAACAGGCCTGGTAGAAAGCTTCTTACCACAGAACCTAAGAACAAGAGAACTGCGCAAAACAGAGCTGCTCAACGTGCTTTTAGGGAAAGGAAAGAGAGAAAATTACAAGAATTGGAAGACAAAGTTCAAATGTTAGAGGAGGAAAAGACAGCTATTGCCAGCGAAAGTGATTTATTAAGATTACAGGTTAAGAATTTGATGGATCAATTAGCCATGTATCAACAAAATGGTTCCAGGGCTAATGCTAATGCTAATGCTAATGTGACATCGACTAATTCCTCTGGGTCTACACCAACCAGTGACATGCATAGTATGTCATCAGCTTCGTCTATTGTTGACAATTGGAAAACTGATAACAATTTTATGGGAGATTTATTTCATCAAAGTGCTAAGGGTGATTACAACGAAGATGTCTTTTGCAAAAATTTAGGTGAAGCTTGCGGTACAAAGGAATGTCCATTACCAAAGAAGATTAGTGCCAATTCATCTTCTATTTCATCCAGTGTTAAAGCAAGTCCATTGACTTTTCATACTAATGAAAGTAGCAATTCCCCCTTTGAAAAAATCGTTAATAGTAACCCAATGACTGATGATGATATGGGATTTTTATTTGATCAGGGTAATACTATAATGTTTGAAAACTTACCGGACACTGACATTTTAAAGAATGCCAATTTAAATTTGGATATGTACAATGATTTGGATTTGGATTTGGATTTTAACCCAAAAGTTGAGGAACCAATAGTAACAGAAAACACATCAGTTGCACCTTCTTATATTGACGAAAATTCAAAAGTAATGTCAACAAAAGCTCAATCACAATTTGATGATTTGCTGAAACAAGGAGGTCTGCTTGATGATATTGTTAAATCACACATTAAAAATGGTGAAAATTCACCAAAGGATACATATGTTACCCCATCGATAGTAACCCCGAAGACGACATCATCTGTTCAAGAAGCAATTGATGAAATTGTTCCAAATAATGATGCTACCATGATGAAATGCTCACAAATTTGGGAAAGAGTTACATCACATCCAAAGTTCACTGATATTGATATCGATGGGTTGTGTGAGGAATTAAAGCAAAAAGCTAGATGTAGTGAAAGAGGTGTTGTTGTCAACGGTGCTGATGTTGGTGATATTCTTAAAACTGCAGTTAAACAACAACAACAACTTAAGAGGCAGCAACAGGGAAATCAACAGAGCCCTATTTCTGTTAACATGACGCCAGATGTTAATACATTTTTGGGTTCAACCTGGTAAGAATATTTTATTTATTATTTATCTTTAAATACCATTTGCTTTCTTTTCGTTTTAGTTCTGTTTATCGTTAGTAATTAATATATTAATACAATAGCTGGTTAAACTTCAGTGTTTAGTGATAACTAAGGTGTTAACCCTGGCAATTTTTCAAATGTTCATTATATTGATCTATTATAAAAAGGTGAATCTATTGTAATAAAATACTTCAGCTAATTTTAGGCATTATTCTCAATGGTTTGACTTTCACTACGTCTCTTACCACCTAAAAATAAATTTTCCATTAACATAGTAATAGTCATTGGCCCAACACCACCAGGAACGGGAGTCAAATACCCAGCAACATCTTTGACGTTTTTATCACAATCACCCATAATAGTGTAACCCTTTTCACTGTTATCCTCAACATAGTTGATCCCCACATCAATAACCACAGCTCCCTCTTTAATCCATTCTTTCTTAACTAACCCCGGTTCACCAGTACTAACAACAACGATATCACCTTTTTTCACCAAATGTTGCAACCCTCTGCTTTTTGAATGGCAAATAGTAACTGTACAATCAAGTCCTAATAACATACTAGCCACTGGTCTACCAACTAAATCACCCCTTCCGATGACTACAGCACGCTTACCCTCAAGTGAAATACCAGTAGATTGGATCAACCTGATACACCCCTCAGGTGTACATGGTTTAAACAATGGCTTACCATTAACTTTGTTTAATTCGGCCAAATTATACCTGCCTAAACCGTCGACATCTTTCTCAGCCTTGACCATTTCTAAAACTTGGTGGTCAATGTGTTTAGGAATTGGCAATTGAACAAGAACACCGTCACATTGGGTATCGTTATTCAACGTGGTTAAAATATCAGCTAATTCTTCACTGGAGGTTTCATTAGGTAAGTTGATAACATCACAAGCCATACCTAAACGCTTGGCTGCTTTAGCTTTCATCTTGACATAACTCGTGGAATCTCTGAGATTACCTATTTGGATAATTGAAAGTTTAGGTTGAACAGAAAGTTTTGACACGTTTGATTGGATCTCTGATTGGATCTTCTTAGCCAGTGCCTTCCCATCAATCAGCTGTGCAATAGGAGCAGAACGTGTGGTGGAAAACAAACGTAACATGAGTGTCTATAGATAGTATCTGTTTGGAGAAGTCAAAAAAAAAAAAAAAAGGAAATCAGATTGATGAAGAAAAATAAAAACTTACTGATTAGATTACAACTACTTCTTATTCCCTTAATATGGGCTTTGTAAGAAGCCCTAGGCTTTGTTGAAAAATCACTATACTTTATATTAAAGTGCTTATATCAACTCTAATGAAGTATTATAGGTGTCCCGATTAACAGATAGTTCTGTCATGTTGGTGGTATGGACGATGAAAACGTTTCCGTCTTCTAGCCTCATAATCTTGATCTGAGTCATCAGGTCTTTTCCCTTTTGAATGTTCAGGTACATAATTGGTGGCAAAATTTCCTGATGAGGATAACATAATGGGATTGTGTAAAATGTCAGATAGCTCACTGGTAATACTAAAGAAGTCTGGCTTGAAATTAGCAGAATTCAAGATACGCTTAATAACTTTAGGTTCCAAGGTGGATAGAAATAAAAGTCCCATGAGGTCTGTGCTTTTAGGAAGTGCAGTAACAATTTGTGCTGCATATGTGCTGACAAGATCATAATTGTTAGATAACATTGCTTCATGCCAACTTTTGACTAATGAGTAGAGGTTTTCCGGAGTATTATATTCTTTGTGCAACAACTTGAGTAGGATTCTCCCAGTAGCACCTTCAAATTTAGCCTTAACCATTGGATGAACAGTGTGGTTGATCAACATGTTGCAGGCTTGATCTAAATTCTTTTCCAAAGCTGCCTCTTCAATGTTCCACTGTTCAAGTTCTTCAGCCGTGGCATCAGTAGGCCGAGGAGACTGATAGACCAAGACCAATTGAATCAATCATTCTCTTGAGTTCGGTATTCCGTTAGTAATATTGGAAGTCCTCATGCAAGATAGTAAGAGATGATTGAAGCTTAACAGTGGTAAAGATGCTCATAACCTGTGAAATTTGAATGTTTTTCTTGATAATTTGTTGTAGTGCTTTCATTATTATATATTTCACTATATAAACTTACAAAAAAGTATTACTCAGTTAGAAAGGTAATCCTCTTTTTTACTAATTCCCTAAACGCTTAACTCAGTCATTCACATTCCTTCCAGCAACTTCTACAAGTTTCTTGTCTCATTGCTGAGCTTATAGATATTTCTAAATCACACATTACGTAATCATTACTTTTATTCCAGTTTGTGCTCATGTGCTCATCTATTCTTAGCTTTAGCATTTGCCTACAGCCCATGCTTTGTTAATCAATAATTTATTAGCAATTTCAAAATATATAAACGTTATAAAATGCCTAATTTTAGGCAGCGGTGGCCTTTTCAGCAAAATATTCGGCTTCTAATTCCTTAACGGACTTGACTAAGGCGTCAACAATCTTGTCACCTTCTTCTGAGGTGATGGTATAAGCAGGGGCGATGGAAACGTGGTCACCAACAGAAACGACAGTGCCATCTTCAATTCTAGAACCATTAGTACCTTGGAAACCCATGGTGGTGATACCGTTTTCCAATGCTTTGTCAGTAATCTTGTAAGCGAACTTGAAGTGTGGGTCTAATGATTCCTTAGTGACAGGGTCACAGAATTCAATGGAGAAAAACAATGGTAAACCTCTAATGTCACCAACAACCTTGGAGTCCTTTAATTCATCAGCTAATCTCTTCCACATTTGTCTACCAACTTCAGAACCCTTTTCAATTAAGTTATCTCTAGCTAACTTCTTTTGAACTGCCAAACCAACTTCACAGTTAAACCCATGTGAGTGGTAAGTTTGTGCGCCGGCGGTAGTGTTAGAACCAGCAGTAACAGCAGATTTAATCTTTGGTGAGATTAAGACACCAGCTAAGGTAACGTAACCGGAACCAATGGTCTTACCAATGGATAATAAATCAGGTTGACCTTCCATAAAAACTTCGTAACAGCAGTACTTACCGGATCTACCTAAACCAACCATAACTTCATCTAAACAAAGTAAGGCACCGTATTTTTCACAAATGGCCTTAACACCATCTAAGTAACCCGTTGGTGGTGGGACAGTACCAAAGGTGGAACCACCAACAGTTTCTAAGAAAACAGCACAGATAGTTTCAGGGTCGTTCTTGATAAAAGTTTCCTCCATTTCATTAAGTAACTTTTGTGTGTAAGCAGCTTCAGTCATATCACCAGTGATGTGTCTGTAAGGGTTAGCAGCCGAAACCTTTGGGGTTTGATCTTCAGATAAGAGGATATTCTTAAAATCAGTCTTTCTGATACCATCACCAAGGGAAAGGGCACCAACTGTGAAACCGTGATAAGAGTTCAATCTTGAAATGAACTTGTATCTCTTTGTGTCACCTTTTTCAAGATGATATTGTTTGGCAATCTTCATGGCATTTTCATTAGCTTCAGAACCAGAACCAACCCATAAGGCAGAATTAAAGTGACCCTTTGGAGCTCTTTCATCACAGATGTATCTTGATAAGTCTTCAGAAGCTTCGTTACCGAAGTATAAACCGAACGAGTAGTTATTCTTCTTGGCGGCTTCACACATGGCTTCGATAATTTCATCATCTTGATGACCTAAAGAACCAACAGCAGCACCAGTCATGGCATCAATAATGTCTCTCTTTTCACCAGTGTTTGGGTCAGCGAGGGTGATATGTAACCCCTTGGCGTCAACGACTAATGGGGCAATATCAGAGATAACTCTTTGGAAAACGTAGGATTCTTTGGTCATTATATTTATGTGTATGTAATGGTCTTCAATGGGAGCTAGTTAACGTTGAATGAGGAATTGTAGGCTCCTTTTATAGACTTGACGAAGCGGCTAGAATGAGCAGATTTTAGGATACCTATTTGGGAGCAGCACGGTTAAAGTAACCTAAATAGGAAATTATAAGCAGATATAAAAAAATATTTACACAAGAAGAGAAATGCTTTCGCTTCACATATCGATCGAGTTCTCGAACCATAAGATATCGTTGATTCTGATCCCATGCACTCCCAGCTGATCCTTATCCAGCTTCAAGCTTTCCAAATCCAGGCTGTTTTCATAAGAAGCTAATAAAATGAGCCCGTTTGCCCTGATCATCTTTATCACCTGAGGAGATAAGTTCAACAACTGTTTAGGAATAGAAATCCCCAATAAGTTGTTGTTGGTGGCGTAATTGACAACCATTTTAATCGACCGCGTAATTCTGTCCTCGTATTCGTTCGAATTGATGTACTCCGTTGAATCCTTGTTAATCGAATCAATGTTGTCAATGGAATTCAAAATCTTAGCATCCAATTCATTTTCCCTCTTTTCAACAGGAGGTTTGATTAAACCATTACCTGTACACTCGTAAAATTCGTTGGTTTCCTTGGAAATTTGGATCCCGTTCAAATTGTAAAACACTGGATAATTTGGTTGTTTCCAGTTCAAAATCGTACACACGTTAGAATTGTTAGAGGACAACAACAAACTCCTTGAATTTTGGTTTTTGTTGATAGACCTCAACTCCCTAACGTGGTCAAAAATGTTCGTTAAAAATGAATCAATGACAGTATTCAAATCGAAGTTTTTGTATGGGTGGAAATCAAAATTGTCAAACTCAAAATTAGTAGGGTAGAACAAATCCAAGTTTAAGTTGATGTTGGAATCGATCAACCCGAGGAAATCCTTTAATGGTAAATAAACCCTTTTCATTATCTTCGAAAACATATCCCTTGCATTCGAATTGTCCAAATCTTTCAAACTAGAAATCATCTCATCGTAGTCCCCATCATCCCTGTAAACAATCGATTTCAATTGCTCGTAGTTAAAAAGACAAATAGGAAGCTTAATCCCCTTGGAAACTTCCACGTCAAACTCTGGGCAAATAATCAGTGTCCCATCATGTAAAACGGAGACCCTCGATCTGTAATACTCCCCAGTTAATGAGGACGAAGTAACAAACGATATCGACTTCACCTCCTGTTCCTTTTCATCAGAAGTTGGACTAGATTTCCAATATGTGTCGTACATTGAAATTTCCAATGGGATCCCAGAGTATGGGTGAATCATTTCATAATTCAATTTGATTGAACCAATTGATTTCAATCTGACGTCCATTAAAGGCAACTCAATTTCGTTGTTAAGCTTGGAAAATGATTGATGTTTGAAGTTCGACGCATTCAGTGAAGTCTTGGCTAACAACCTCGTTCCAAAAGTTGGATACAATTCGAAAGAAATGTTGAAGTTTGGGTCATCAATGGATTCGATTTGGAAAGTTACTGATTTGGAATTGTCCAAAACTGGCAAGGTGATGTTCCTAGGAATTAAATCGTTATTCGTACATGTCAAGGTGATTCTCCCCGGGATCGAGGTTAAAAATGTATTAGGATGCAACTGGATGGAATTTCTATGGGTATAAAAGGATAACTTTAAGGAAATCCTCTTTTCTAAGAAATTGTGACCGTATTTTCTCAAAGGAATAATTGGTGGGGGTAATGACAACTCGGGGATCAGATCGATGTTATCTGCTAAATCAAACGCATCAACTGTTGACATTGATAATGGTAAAAGAGAAGGATTAGTTTTGCTGGCGTCAACGCCAATGCTTTGTTGTAACTGTTGTTGTTGTTGTTGTTGTTGTGGATTCTGTGGATTCTGCTTTAATGCATTTTTCAAAACGTTCAAAACTCCAATGTTCCCCTCCCAGATTGAATAGTAAAGTGGGTCAAATTGGTCTTCATCCTTGATATTAAAATTAGCACCGAAATCAATTAAAATCTTGGTCATTTCAACATCACCTGTGAAAACAGAGTAGAAAATGGACGACCATTTGTTCAACTTGTCCAATTGGTTGATATCTGCCCCGTAATCCAACAACAACTGAACTAAATGAGAATTTCCCGATGATGCTACAATGTGCAAGGGTAATAACCCTTCGGCGTTACATTGTGATTTCCTAGTTAACAAGTTTAACTCCTTAGCTTCATTGGGCGACCCAATTTGGTTTAATAAAAGCTGAACAATTGTTAAATTCCCCAATTTACATGCAATGTTAAAGGGCAAGTAGTTGGGCTTTGTTTCATCCTGTAATGGGAAAGCATTGGACCCATATGAAAGTAAAGTTTCAACACACTCGATGTTGTTGTTGATGATGGCCAATAACAAGGGTGATAGTGACTCATTGTCTTGTAAGTCGATAACTTCGTTCAATGGATGGTCATTGCTTGATTTAGAGTATTGTAATACCATATTTAAAAAATCATGACGGCCATTCTCAGTTATGTAATGAAGGCATGTCCTCCCAGTGATGTCCTTCATTGAAGGGTTCAAATTTGAATTCAATAGAATTTTCAAGATGTCATTTCTCCCATTTTGAACAGAAGAAACTTCAATGAGGCAGTTTCGTTTGTTCAAATCATCAACAAATTGTAAATCAATTAACTCGATGAAAACGTTGTAAAACTTCAAAAGGGATGAATCGGGGATTAATGAGTTCCCAATTAATAACATGAAGACTTTTGATATAGTCAATTTTTTGGTATCAGGTGGTAACATTGATATGACCTGGTTCGACCATTCTTTTAATTTTGAAGCTTGTTCATTTTCATCCAAATTTGCATTTTGCAATGTGATATCATAAAAATCTGTGTATAGCTGATCGAATTCAAATTCAAATTCAAATTTCCTAGAAGTAGAAGACACTGAATTTACAGGTGTATTGTTTTTGGTATTATTATTGGTGTCATTGTTATCAAACCTAATAAATGAGTTATCACCATCCCCGATGGCTTCTAACTCCAACAAATTATTAGCAACTTGATCGGATAAAATGACGATTTGGTTCCTGTGGAAAACTGGTTGGACATTGACGGTTGTTGTCAAATATAATTCCTTAGTAGTTGATTTGGATCTCTTATCCCATTTTTTCAAAACTTTGATGAACCCAGTTTCATTTAATTCAACAAATTGTTCCAATCGGTCTAAATCTTTGGAGAATTTCTTAAACCCATCGTAAAGGGAGATGAACTCAATGTTAGATTTTATTAGCCTTGATTTTTTAACCAATTTCAATTTCTTCTCAGTTAAGATGTCCAATCTAAACTTCAATTCTGATTCCTTTTCAAGGTAAAATTCGTTGACTTTCTCTAACTCCCTTTCTAGTTTGAAGAAGAAGGACCCCTTCTTATCCTGGAGGGGAATTGATGAATCTTGTTGTAGTTTGTTGATAAGTTTCTTCAAAGCTTTGTAGTCAATGAATTGACCAGCATATTCGGGTAGTTCCAACTGTCGCGTGGCTAGATATTTACCAAATTTCATGATTCGTTATAATACAAGGTTAAATCAAGATCAAATACGTTAATTAACCTTTGATATGACAAGGGAAAATTTAAGAAAAAGAAAAAGATGGAAAATAATTAAGCAGTGTCTCGCACGTGGTGCTGCTTTTTTTCTTCTATGAATTAAGTACAATTAAAATAAATGAGGCGATTGATATAAGCCAGTACGAGATAAACAAACCCGAATTTAGGGGGAATGGCATTGTTAATTTAAGGCTGAAAAAGAAATACGTTTCGATAACAGAGTTGGATATAGGACGTGTTTTTGTACTGCTTCTGCTCAGCCGTGCTTAGCTGTGATGTGCTCAGTGACTCTCTGTGTTGCGGTGCCAGGCGAAATTGGGTTGAGGGAAGGGGTAAACCTTAAAATTGTATAGCCACTGGAACGTTTATCCGCGTACTATTTGCAATGAAAATAGCTGCCCATGCGAGACGCGTCAATTAAGCTATGCTAACGCGTCTGATAGATAAATGAAATAAAAAAAAAAAAAAAAAATAAGACAAATGAAAAAATACAATAGATACAGAAAACTGACTTGGCTATCAGCTGTGTAATGACGGTTCAAAGATGATACGTTTTAAGTTTATAAATGCAGTACAAACAGCAGAAGCTGTGTAGATGGAATAATGGTATAAAAAGTGTGTGTGTGCACACGGGTATGTGTGCGCAAAAAGCCAGCTCAGGCCGAGATGAACGCAGCAAAGGCGTTATCAACGTCAGAGCTGTCAAGGAAAAGAAATTCGTTAGAGTCGTTCAATGTCGCAACAGCTGGGGAGATGTTTACATTTGTGTTTGCGCTTGCTAGGCCTGCTAGGCCTGCCACGGGGTCTGTCTCCATATCTTCATTTGCAGAAATCAGCGGGTCGTCAGCTGGGATATCCAAGAGGGAAAAACAGTCTTCGTCCCGCCCCAACTCGATGCTCTCTTGGCTATCGTTGTAGCTGGGACTTCGCTGTATCTCACCTTGCGGGCTCTGTGTCTGACTCTTCGGCTGCGCTTTGAGCGTCGACACAAGCTTTATGACCTCAAGCTTCAGGTAGTAATTTTCTTCATTAAGCCGCAGGATCTCACGCTTCAATGGTGACGCCACGACTTCGGGTTCGACTGCAAGTACCTTGTTCTGCATGAGGAACAAGTGGATCTAAAGTGACAGAAAATTGTCTAACGCGGGATTTAACTTTTTCTCAGATTCCCGTTTGGCCTTCAAAAGGTCCCTGAGTGACGGTTTCTTCACCTTGGACTTTTTGGCTTTGGGCTTCTCCACTCCTTGTGTAGTCTTCTTGTCCTGCTGTTGTTGCTGTTGTTGCTGTTTCTTTGGCTCATTTAACTGCTGTTGCTGCTGGGGAACTTTCCCTGCCTGGGAAACGACTAAACGCTGGCATCCCAAGCATTTCCACTCGATCCTACTAGGACCCCTGGCCCGCACTCGTAGACTCACCCCAGGTATCAGCACCTGACTACATCCAAAGCACCGTTCAAGTCCAACAACACAGTTTTTCACCCGGAGTTTACCCGCTTTGGCATCAACGGATCCGCTGAGGGTCATTTCCCCCCCCAAGTGGCGTCGCTCTGCCTCGTATTTCCGGTTCAGTTTCCCCATAATCGCTGATGTGTCGCCGCGGCTGCCAACTAGACGTGCTGTGACGCCCTCTAAATACATAACACGCTTCAAATCTTCTGGTGTGTCCATTTTGACGCTTTACAGGTCACTGTCTTACTATGTCAATTAAGGCGAATTATTATTTAAAGAAAAGAAAAATTCACTAACGAAAATCATAACAAAGTGCTCATTGGCTCATTAGCACTTATTCTGGCATTTATATTGGGGCTTATGTTGGCACTTGTAATACCATTTTCTCCAGAATTTGCACTGTCACTTGGAACTGTCTTTGCTCTCTTTACTAGATCCTGGAACAGCCTTGGAGCATGCTCCCTCACCTTGTGGCAAAACCCGTCGCAGTCCCCGACGATCTGGTAGTCTATGTAACCCTTCCAACTAGAATTGCTAATTGCGTCCCTGTTCACTAGTACAACCTTACCACCCTCAGAGTGGACTTTCTTGGCCATCTCCCGTACCATGCCCTTCACCCCAGCCACCCGCAAACTTGTTCCAAAGATCAACATCAAGTTAGGGTTTCTGTTTAAATCCTTCTTGATCCCTGCAGCAAATGATTCCGCATATGGGTGGTTCTCACCGTATAGCACAATGTTAGGCCTGATGATCCCAATGTTCGATTCGCAAGATCTTTTTCCCAACTCAAGTCTCGTCTCGTAGCTGGAAATACACTGTGGGCATTCAACAACAACTGGTTTGCACTTTTCTGCTCCTATTATTTCGATCTCAGTTTCCCCCTCGTCACTTTCATCACTAACTGGTGGGGTTTCAATTCCCAACATTATGTCCCTTTTTTGAATCAACTCTAACTCCCTTTGGTAATCCCTCGTTCTAATCGGGCCTCCTTCTTCATTGTAAATTTCATCCCATTGGAATTGCCCCTTGCATGAACTACAAGTTAACAAATGCAAATCCCCATGTAGCTGAATAACATCACTCTTGTCCCATTTCGAATCATTGAAATGGCACTTGAGGCCAACTTTTCGTTCTAACCCATCAATGTTCTGTGTATAACACTTGATTAACTTGTTCTTTCTTTTCAATTTACTAATGAACTCGTGTGTGACTGTTGGTTCACTCTGTTTAACCTGTGAATACATGTCCCTGATAAATTCGTTAAAAACTTCAATAGTCTCCACAGAACGGTACACTGAAACGTCAAACATCTCCTTCCCCTTGATCTTACTGTTTAACTGTTTATTGTATAAACCATCACTTGATCTAAAATCTGGGATCCCTGCATTACAACTGATCCCAGCACCTGTTAAAACGACGATCTTCCTCGATTTGCTAATCATCTGTGGAATTGTCTTGTCCATTGCGGATAGATCAATGTATTCAACACACAGGGGGTTGGGTATATCACTTTCAACCAATGTCGAGTCCATCCTGTTCAACTCCAATTTTAACTTCGATTTAATTGGTATCAAATGTCTTGGGAATGACGTCCTGTTGGGTATCTGAATGTCTCGTTTCATCACAAGTGTGACACTTTCATGCTCACGTTGCCCATTACCTGGCTTTTCAACTTTCATCATTGAATTTCCAATAAGAATTCTTCAACTTAGTTAGATTTGCACTGTTAAAAATTTCCAATTTTATTTTAATTGTTTATCTTTTTTCCTAAACAGGAAATATTACCTAGTGAAATGTCAACAAAGAGGCTCAACTGCTCAGTGAAGGTAAATCCCCTAAAATGAAATTAATTTGTATAAATAATTGTAAATATATTAATCTATACATTTTTATGCAATGGTAATCTATGTTAAACTAGTCTTATGACATTCTAAAAACAATTGAGAAAACTGTCCCTTTTTTTGCAAAATAAGCACCTTATGCTTTCTACGCCAGCTCTAACTGTGTGGTGCCTAGTAAATAAAGTACAGGGTATAGAAACCCTTTTGTAACTGGTTTTTTGAAAAAACCCATTATTCAACGCTACTTCAGTTTAAAAATACATTACACAAAATGTTGTAATTAGAAAATAGTATTAAAATTACCCTTCTGTCAATGTTTTTTAACTTGGGGGTGATAGAAATGCAAAAAAAAACAATTTCTGTATGTTTTCGTTCGTTTTGGGCATATATAGGACTGTCGTAGCAAAGATGAATTGCTTTTTTTTTTTTGATCGCACTGTTTTTTGCAGTGTATCGGCCGGTCGTGTAGCGTATATAGACTGTGTTAACTTAAAACTATTTATACAAGTGGATCAAGTTCTCCTAGTAACATGTGGTCCACTTTTCATCATAATTACGTAAGCAAGCAATATTTTCTTGTTATGAGACAAAGTAAAATTTTAAAAATTTTGGAAAGTGTCCCAGTGTCCGAGTGGTTAAGGAGCTGCCCTGCTAAGGCGGTGGGCTTTGCCTGCGCAGGTTCGAATCCTGTCTGTGACGACTTTTTTTGATGCTATTTATGTGGTTTTTTTTTGTTTTTTTAGTGCTCATGGCCTTGGTTGCTCCTTTCAAAGGTATTGTTTTTATAAAGTCTATAAAATTACCTGAAAATCTAATTAAACCACCCTTTTCTCATTATATTTAATGAGATACTTAACGTGGTTTTTGAAATATCCATAATCTGATTCGCATTCACTGTACGGCAACGTTATTTTAACAATAGAAACCCCGATGTCGTTGGGTACAAACCTCCCCATTTTATTCAATGCAAGGATGAACAATTTGCACAATGTGTTAAACGTTTCCAGGTTCAAATTGACGGATAAACTTGTCCTGTTGATGAGTTTTCCCGCTGTCGGTTTGGACATAATCGAATACTTGCCAATGACATTCTCGTTAAGGTATTTGTTCCCCTTGACTAAAGTAAAAAATTTAATAAACCTTTGTGCCAAAAACGTGTTCAAGTATCTAACAATTTCAGCCATAGTTTCAAGCGAGAGGATGACAACATTTAAATTGGAAATATTGTCAAAATTAAAAACTAGTTTATCCCATAATTTAACTGCTAGGGGCATAAACCTCTTTTCCTCTGTTGCCAAAAGGGGGGTGATTCTCTTCAAAAGCTTGAGAATGATCAAAACATTATTCGCATTTGTCATTTGCATGTGTCTTTCACCATACTCAAAAATGTTAACCACAATCGAATAAACCTGTGGGTCCAATGGGGATGTCCACACATCCTCATCCTCATCCTCCTCCTCATCTTTCTCAGATTGTGGGATCGATTTAAGCTCCTCGTCAGAATCACTCTCGTCATCACTGTCGATTTCCAAAATCTTATCCTTTTTTAATTGCTCCTCGTGATAATCATCAACGACGTTCAATAAATCATCGGCGGAAATGGCCTTTTTTTCAACAAACGCTTTAACATCATCCATGTTTTTCAAATTCCATCTACCGTGGTAATCAATGTCATCTTTAACTTTTTCCAAATTTTCAAGATCTAAATCATAAGTTTTGTAAATTTGATCAATGATCTCATTGAAAATGAGAAAGATCCCTCCAACCAATGAATCATAGTTATAGTGTAAATCCAAGAGGGTAAATAACGCATTAATGATATCCTTCAACTCGGTTAAAACATCAATTGATCCGATTTTAATCATGACGTTTAAAATGATCAAGATCTTAGGTGTGACGGACTCACTAATCAACCTGTTCCCAATAGAATCTACTAAATAATCCATGTTATCTCGTAACAATTCTTCAATTGACCCATTGTACAATTCTTTTGATAAATTGACCATTAATATTTGTGATTGTAATCTAATTCGCTCGTTGTTAGACGATAAACATTCGACTACTGGATACAACACATTAATCAATTCGTCCTTGAACCCTAACCCTAAATGACCCAAACTGTTATTAATACTTTTTAAACTTGCTAAGATGGGAAATTCGTTCATGTAATTCAAATTCTCCAATGATTTATCTAACAAGTCATAATGGAGTTGTGTCAATGAGAAATCATCGTTGGCATCGTCATCATTGCCAAAATCCAAATAGTCATCAATTTCAAGCTCAATTGGGCTTTTCAGATCCCGGTTAGCCTGAACCCCCAAGGATAGTTCAGTAAATAGCCAAATATAAACAGAGGACTCAAATTCGTCACTTGGATACTGATCGGAAACACTCACTCCCATTTTCGAAATTGAACGAATGAGCTTTTTGAATTCAATTTCAACGTCCCTGGTGAAAAGCCCTTGGAATAAGTCAACATTGTCAACAGCTTCTATTTTTCCCTGTATGTAAACGTTAGATACTAAAAGCAACTGCGTTTCTATTGGCTCCACCAAACGTTTATTCCTGATTTTCAAATCCTTTAACGATTTACTCCTAACCATTTTCCCTAAGTTCGTGATCAACTTATCCAACAACGACTCGATTACCAGACTGATATCCTCATCACCCACTCGAATGATTATATTAACTAAGAGATTCAAATAGTTGACGTATTTAATAATGGTATCCGAATTGGGTGAGTTTAAAACAAAGCTGATACTTTCCAATTCTACTGATAAAAGTTCAATGCATTTTATTTGAATGCTGTTATAATGTGAACAGTAGACAAATGATTCACTAGTTTGGTCTAGGTATTTTGGATCAAATTGGCACAATTGAGCCAAGGACTTTAAATTCAAATGTGTTAACTTTGAACATGTTACAAAACAGTTCCTCACCATTTTAATATTAAACTGAAACAATGGGTCTTTAATATAAGCATTAATAACACCGGTATCCTTTAAATCTAGTATAATTTTAAGCCCTCTTTCGAATTGCGGTAACGTAGCCTTTAACCATTTACTTGTCCTATGTTGACCAATCTGAACTAGGGGAATTTCCACAAATTCCCGCTTATTGTCGTCATCTTCATCTTCATCGTCACCATCATCCTTGCCAAGTTTTAAATCGTGCAAACCCATTTCCTGTTCGACGACACCTAAATCCAAATCACTAAACACTAAATTGGTCAAGGTAGTCAGCGTGATAAACATTTCTCCCACTGCCATCGAATGAGCGTTAGATTTAACAATTTTTGCAAACGTTGAAACGTTCCCGGGAAACATCAAACTTAAGACATCCCCATCGTTTATCAAATGGTAAACCAAGTTCAACGATTTCAAACAGGAAACCTTAACGTTCAAGTCTTGACACTGATGAGACAAATTAAGTAAAACGGATATCAAATGGCCAATACTGGGAATCTCGTTTTTAAATGGTGATTCATACAAATTGGTGTTTTGCATGCTTATCAACAGCCCCTTGATGATATCAACACCGTTGTTCAAAGTTTCATTAGACGCGTTTTTTGAACTGAACTCATTTGGCTTTCCTCCAATCAGAAAGCACACAAGGGGCACTAGTTGGTTGAACAACTGCGCATCGTAGTTGTTAGACCAGCAGGTGATTACTAGTGTTCTGATGATGGATAAGATATACTCCAACTCAGTATCGCTCAAATTGTTCCGTTTCAGCATTTCTGAAAGCGGGAACATAACATAATCGGCCATCTTTGGCGGGAGCAGATCTAGCTGCCCACACAAGTCGACGGTGAGGCTTTCAAAACGCGTCTTTTCGAGCAGAGTACGCGTCAAATGCAAATCAAGCGCTTTTAAGGCGGGAAGAGTAGCACTGGAATGCATATTTTCCCTATTTGATGCCTGTTCTGTTAATTCAACACAAAGCGGCCGCAACTGAGCGAAAAGCGATGTGTTTTCACTTGTCATGATGAAGTCAAATGTCAGCGAGGGCCTACCCGGTTTTCTCCGAAACTTAGTGAAATGAAATTTATCCTGAAAAATTTTTCTAAACTTTTTGTCGACACTTTCTCTTCTTAACAAATACCAAGCTTAACAGTACGTAGCATTCACATTAGCTGCAATGATCCCACCTGAATTGCCACCCCACTCCCCAAAATGGGCAGGAGAATTGGGCTACACGCCATGAGCCACCGAAACATGTTTGACCGTTGCTAGCGGTTTTCCTGTTGCTGACTACCTGTTGTGTTGTCCAATACCTCCTCCTCATCTTCCTCCCCCCATGAATCCTCAGGGACACTCATGCGGCTAATAACAGTCTTGCCTTTGTTAAAGGTTTGACTTAATTTTTGAGGAATCGAGTTACTAACATTTCACAGCAAAATGACCAGAGCCTCCGTTTTAGCCGATGCCTTAAAGACCATTTCCAACGCCGAAAAGTCCGGTAAGAGACAAGTCATGATTAGACCATCTTCCAAGGTTATTATCAAGGTCCTCCAAGTCATGCAAAAGCACGGTATGTACCAACAAATAAATTATTTTACACATTCTTATTTGTGAAGAAATTGCACCGGATTGATAACTGGATAGTCTGTCGTTTTCCCGTCGCATTCCGTCTTTTAAGCTTCCGGGAGATTAAAATCTCTTTTATGGTATATTTTTGAACTCTTTGTTTTATCCATTGAGTTTGAGCTTGCTGTTTAAGAGGACACCCTTATTTCTTCTCTAATATTAAGAATTTAATAGTTTTTTCTTTTTGAGAAACAAATTACTAACATCTTTACAGGCTACATTGGTGAATTTGAATACATTGATGACCACAGATCTGGTAAGATCGTCGTCCAATTAAACGGTAGATTGAACAAGTGTGGTGTCATTTCCCCAAGATTTAACGTCAAGATTAACGACATTGAAAAATGGACCAACAACCTTTTACCTGCCAGACAGTTCGGTTACGTCATCTTAACCACTTCAGCTGGGATCATGGACCACGAAGAAGCTAAGAGAAAGCACGTCTCCGGTAAAATCTTAGCTTACGTTTACTAAATTCATACCCGAGCTATCGCTTTTTTTATAAAACCAAACCTTTTATAAAAGTTTTAATTGTTTGATTGGAAAACTTTGTAAAATTAATAATGATACAAAAGAGATACACGTTTTCACACCGAGGTAATAAAAGCAAAGATTTAATAATTGAAGAATTTCAATTCAACTTCCAAATTAAAGAGGCAAATAAAACAGTACCACCGATTAAGGACCAGAACGGGATCAACTTGTTAGCTGCTTAAAATGTTAGTATGGTTTCAAAAAGATATTGATAAAAGCTCATTCTTACATACATGAACTGACGTACTTGATACTGTCAGCTGTTGGCTCAGGAATAGCCTTAACTGTTGGATTCTTTTGCACTAATTCCCCATTAACCCCAAAAATTTGATATGGAGATGTCATGTCATCAATACTCAATGGAACGTAGTTACCCTTGTCATCATTCTTGAACGTCTTGACCATATTTTTGCATATTGATCTTGGGACCCCCTTGGAAATGTCCAAGTTCAAATATTCACGTTCGCATAATTTCATTTGTTTATCACCACCTCTTCTAAACCCTCTATTCTCCGATTTCATCTGTGATTTCAAAAGTAACTTCTTAGGGGTTTCAACCTCCTTAACCTTCTTCATTTGTTCCTTGAAAGAATAATAATCTGGTAATAATTTAACATTCCCCAATTCGTCGTAATCAACTAACCCATAATTATTTGGTTCTTGGGCGAATTCATAAGCTAAACCACCAGAAAACACATGTGTCATTTGTGATGAATACATTGCAACAACTTCGTTGAATATTCTTGGTGTTACTTCATTACAACCATACTCCGAAAAGAAAATAGGTTTGGAAAACGATGAATAATCCCTAACTAAAAGGTTATACCCAGAAGATTGGAACGTTTGTTGACCACACCATTGGTAAGTATTGACCCCATAAAAATCAACAGCTTCACTTGGGTCACCCTCGTAACATTCAAAGTACTCTGCAAGAGAAATTCTATAGGCTAAATCATCAGCGGCTGAGTACCCAACGGGGATCATCCTTTGGTTATGAACTTTCATGAAATGCTTCATGTCTCTCACAACGGCTTTGACATAAGTTGGTGAATTAATAGCCGATTGTTTATCGTTGATGATCTCGTTCCCTGCAAAAAACGCAAGCGTGTTGTTATAGGTGGAAAACTCATTGATAACTTTGAAAACGTGGTTCATGTAGTTTTCATTGTAAGTCGTCCATGGTTCGTACCTGTTCAAATGTTGACCCTCTAATGGTGAATTGACATCTAAGACGAGGTAAATACCCGCTGCAGCTAATAGGGTCATACACTTGTCATGGTTTAAATTAGGGTTCACAGAGTAAACCCTAATCGTGTTAACACCCAAATCTTGGAAGAGATAGATATCTCTAGCACATTTGGCGGCATCGGATAACGGATCAGAATGTTGATTAACACCAGACGACCCACCTGGCTGGTAATCAACACCCTTAATAAAGAACTGGTTAAAGCTTATGTTAGTATTAGATCAGATGGAATGAAAAAGGAGTATTCACACATACTGGTTTATCGATAACCGAATCGAAAAAGTGCTTGCCTCTGATTTCAATGGGGTGTACCAAAGCCTTGACACACGTCAAAAGCATAATGTATATGAGTAAATTGGCATAAATATTCATATAGGACGCGTTTTGTTAACGAAAAGGATAAGGAAAGTAAAACAAGGGGGATTAGAAAGGCAAATATTGCTACTGAGCTTAAATTGCAAAAAAAAAAGCTCAGCATAATGCTCAGCAGCATGTATGTCACTTTTTTACATTCTCAGAAAGTAAACGTACGTATCCTCTCAGCTAACATACCCAGAAACTACGCACCTTCAATGGGAAAATAATCTTAATCAGTAATAATATAAATAAAAAATCATATAAAACATAAGTCAATAAATAATTTGAACTTGAAATTAAGCACCGAAAACTTGTTCTAAGAAAGCAGCTTCTTCAGCCAAATGTAACTTCTTAGTACCAGCGGCGACAGATGCACTTGGGTTTCTACCAGCGTATCTTAATTCCAAATCAGACCCAGCTTCCTTAAGAACAGCTCTAATTCTTGGTTCAGCGTATGAGAAGGTCCCAAAGTTTAATGGTTCTTCTTGACAGAAGACCAAATCATCAACATTCTTATAAGATTCTAAAGTTTCCTTCAATTGAGAGTAAGGGAATGGGTGCATTTGTTCAACCTTAACAAAAGCGGTATCCTTAACACCTAATTCAGCTCTTCTCTTGTGTAAGGCGGTGTAAACTTGACCAGTACAGATAACAACCTTCTTAATTTCATCCTTTGAACCAATTGACTTACCTAATTCAACATCATCTAAGACAGGTTCAAAATGTGAGTCACCTAAGAATTCTTCCTTGGAAGATCTAGCCAATGGATGTCTTAACAAGGACTTGGAGAAAACTAAAATTAATGGCTTTCTGAATTGTCTGTGCATTTGTCTTCTTAACAAGTGGAAAAGAGATGCTGGTGTGGATGGGTAAGCAACTTGCATGTTACAATCTTGGTGTTGTCTAGCCAACTTTTCAGCTGATGGGAAACCTCTTGAGTCTTCATTACACATTTGTAAGTATCTTTCAATTCTAGAAGAGGAATGTTCTGGACCTTGACCATCATAACCGTGAGGTAATGACATGACTAAACCTGATCTTTGCTTCCACTTGGATTCAGCAGATGAAATGAATTGATCAACGACAACTTGTGCGGTATTGGCAAAATCACCAAATTGTGCTTCCCACATGACGAATGCATCAGGTGAAGTTAATGAATAACCGTATTCATAGGATAAAACACCATATTCAGATAATGATGAGTTAGCAACGACGAAATCACCTTGGGTTTCACTTAAGTTCTTCAATGGAACGTGATGAGCATCGGTCTTTTGATCATGTAAAACAGCATGTCTTTGAGAGAAGGTACCTCTTTCAACATCTTGACCAGTAGCTCTAATGTGGTAACCTTCTAATAATAAAGAACCAAAGGCTAAAGCTTCACCAGTTGACCAATCGATACCTTCACCAGATTCAATGGATTTAACTCTAGAACCTAAAATTCTCTTTAAGTTTCTGTGGACATCAAAATCCTTTGGATAAGACCCACAGGCAACACCAACCTTGTTGAAAACTTCTTCAGTAATACCAGTTGGGTTATGAGGTAAAATTTCAGTGGCTAATTCCTTTGGTGATTTGAAATCTTCCCATGGGGCAGTTAACCATTCTCTTGATTCTGCTTTGTAATCCTTAGCCTTTGAATAAGCTTCTTCTAAATGATCCCAAACCCATTTCTTGTGTTCTTCAATGTCTTCGTGGGTGAAAGTACCTTCCTTTTCTAATTGATCAATGTACATTTCTAAAACTTGCTTCTTCTTGGCAACTTCGGCGTACATCAATGGTTGAGTGAAGAAAGGTTGATCAGTTTCATTATGACCATACTTTCTGTAACCAACGACATCTAAGACAACATCAGTGTGGAAAGTAGCTCTCCATTCAGCGGCTAAGTTGAAAAGGAAGACAACAGATTCTACGTCATCAGCGTTAACGTGGAAAACTGGGGCATTGATAGCCTTGGCAAAATCAGATGGATAAGTGGTAGATCTAGCGGCATCTGGGGTAGTAGTGAACCCAATTTGGTTGTTAACAATAACATGAACGGTACCACCAGTACCAAAAGCAGGTAAATGAGTTAAACCAAGGGTTTCATAAACAACACCTTGACCAGCGACGGCAGAATCACCATGGAATAAAACACCCATGGCTTTGTTGAATTCACCAACATCGTTTTTGTAATGTTGAATGGCTCTAACTCTACCCATGACAACACCATCTTCAGCTTCTAAATGGGATGGGTTAGCAACTAAGGATAAATTGACCTTCTTACCAGAAGTGGTTGGTCTTGAATAGTTCATACCTAAATGGTATTTAACATCACCAGAACCATCACCGACTTCTAATTCAGCACCAGCGAATTCATTGAAGATAGCCTCAGCTGGCTTTCTAACAACGTTAGTCAACATGTTCAATCTACCTCTGTGTGGCATACCGATGACAACATCTTCAACACCTGCTTCAACAGAGGTATCGATAAGTGCCTTCATACCAGCAATGACGGATTCGGCACCTTCTAAACCGAATCTCTTATCGTTAGGGTACTTGGTAGCAAGGAAATTTTCAAATTCACAAGCCCACATAAGTCTATCCAAAATTTGTCTCTTTTGATCAGGGGAGAACTTGTAAGGGGTTGGAATTTCGACTCTTTCTCTAATCCAATCGCACTTTTCTCTAGATGGAATGTGGATGTATTCAATACCGTAGTTCTTACAATAGATGGATTCACAATAACCAATGATTTCCTTCAAAGTAAGGGAATCAATACCTTCATCCTTGAACTTTGGTAAGATCCCAGGTCCGAGGGTAATTTTCTTTTCAAGATCAGCTGTAGTCAAATTGTAATATTCAAGGGTAAGTTCCTTTGGAGTGGCAGCTTTATCACCAAAAGAGACATGAAGAGGGTCCAACTTGGCCTTGAGATGACCTCTCACTTCATAAGCTCTAACCAACAATTGAGTCTTTAAATGGGTCATAACATCTTCACCAGGCATGGTATTGGCATCTGGAACAATGGAAAGTGACCCGACAGGTTGTGGGATAATAGTAGGAGGAGCTTGGAAAGCTTGAGAGGCTGGTCTAGAACCGTTAAGGTTCTTGAAATAAGCATCCCAGGAAACATGGACTGATTTAGGATCGTGGACCCATGCCTCGTACATTTCATCAACATAGGAGGCGTTGCTGCCCTGTAAAAAGGAATCATGGGCAAGCCCTCTAGCAAAAACCTTAGAGGTGGCCCTGTGGCGCAACACTGCAGACCTTGAAACAGCTCTGAACATTTTGGAAAGAGAAAGTGCAATACAGTGGCAATAATACAAAAAAACGGTCCGCGTTCGGAAAAGCTAGAAGTATATCCAGTGTTTCGGTTAAGTGGACATGCGGTTTTTCCAGCTTCTCAGCTCTGTAGCTCAGCTAAAATCCTGGAAAAAAGCTCATTAAATAGCACCACACTCCCGCTGCTTATAAAATTAATTTGTTTGCATTCTCCCCTGTTAAAACACATGTTTGCCACCATATTCGTACTCCGGTTATTAATATAATAGGTGAAAATATGCTCATGAAGGAAAAAAAAAATAAAAAAAATCCCGCTTACGTAATCCATCAAATTATTGGGTACTTTCGTTATTGGAATTTTTTCTTTCCTTTTTTCTCAAATTTCAATGTCTGGTGGTGTTGTGTATTGAAGTTTCAATTTTCAATTTTCAATTTTCATTTCTTCAATTTAACAAATGATACACCTGGTCTCTAGACCTAAATATCAAATTTGGGGAATACCCATATGGACAGGTACGGTTTGGAAAATTAGTGGGCTTCGATATCACTCAAATAACTCTTCCTTAACGAATTTCAATCGTATTCGTCATGGGGTAATTAAAAATGGCGATAATTTTCAAAAGCTGGACTTTTTAACTTCTAACCGTTCGAAACTAGACATTTCAGATATGAATTTTGATTATTCAAATGGAAAGGACATTGAAATATTTTTACAATTGATCCAATCGGAAAATCTTCAAATTAAGGGTATAGGGTCATTAATGAAATCTGTTTCATTTTCAAATCACCCTCAAATAGGGTCTGGTTTAGAAAAAATATCTTTATGTGGTAGCGATTCATCGAAAACCGAGTTTATTTTCAAATCAATATATCCCAATAAATTAAAACAGTTAACAATTGATATCCTCATTCATTTATCACCTTTGAAGGCAATTCAATTCATGGAATGGTATAAGGAGACATCAGATTTTGATTCTCATTTTCATTCATTTGCCAAATTTAAACTTGTTCAGCAACAATCAAGAGGAAAATTTTATTTGCCAATTAAAATAACTGATGATGATATAAAATCAATAACTCAATATAACTTAGGTTCTTATTTGACCTTTTTAATGTCAAAAAATGAAAATGGTTCATTTGATCAATTTTTATCCATTTATTTTAAATCTTTGGAAAAATTCAGTTTAAACAAAAGGGAAATTCAAAAATGTAACTCTCAATTTGTTAAATATTTAGTTGAAAAATATGACACTAGTTATGATATTTTAATAGCATATGTTTTAAAACTATACCCAAATGATTCAACTAAAAAATTATTAAATGAATTATTATTAATTAATTCAAATTTTCGTTATTCAATTGATGAAAATTCATTACCTAAAGTTAATATAAATGAAAAGATTACAACTAAAACTTCAATGTTGTACATTGAAGATTTAAATTTAATTTACAGGCAATTATTAACTCATAATCATTTAAATTCATCAAATACTTTAAAACTTTTCAACCATTACATCATTCACAAATTAAATTTCAAAACCCCATTCCGTGGCGATGATCACCCATTTTTGAAACATAACCCATGCATTTTAATAACATTTTTACAATATTCTAATAATGAACTCAAAGATTCAAAACTTAGTTTCAAAATATTGAATTTATACATTCAAACAATTGGCCATGAAACATTTTCAATTGAAATGAAAAAATCCCCCCATTTTAAAAATATCATTAGCAAATTTTTGGCAAATTTTTGTAAAGTTGACAGTGCAAGGGTTTTCCAATTCACTCAAAGATATAATTTAATAACTTGGGATTGGGTGATGTACCATTCATTAATAATTACTTGTTATCAATTAAGTCAAATTAAACAATCAAAGATAATTTGGAAAAAAGTTCAAGATACCCCTAAATTGTTAAAGAAAATAACTAATGACCAAGCATGCATTTTATTAGATTTAGGATTTGATTTTAAAAAACATATGGTGGAAATCATATCACAGACAAATTCAAATATGAAGAAAATTGAAAATAATGTTGATGATAATGAAGATAAAAAATCTTATCTTATTGATAAATTATCACCAGAAAATATTATAAAACAGATAGATAATTCCTCCTTGTAATAGTAATTTTGGTTTTCCAAAGTTAATTGTATAGTAAATAAACCTATATATGTGCATATATAAAGAAAGAAAATGAAAATGCGATTTTTATAAATTAATAATCGTCATCAATTTCTTGAAGGGTGACAATTTGACCTGGCTTAAATGCTGGTAACCCTAAGAATGGACACCCGTCACATCTGAAAGCATCACCAAGTGAACAAGAATTACACCCACCGGTTTTACCCTCAATAGTAAAATCGATTTCGGCCATATCATCATTGGTGAATCTGACTATCGTCTTTTTAGTCTTTTTAGTCTTCTTTGATTCCCTTTGCGCAATTCTCTTTTCAATTTCTTCAGCTTCAGTACTTGCACTTTGCGCCATCTTAGCCAACATAGATTGTTGTAATGAGTTTTGTCTAGCTTCTTCAGCTTCTTCTATTTCTTTTAACCCACATGTACAATCTTTACAAGCCCTCCTCCTTTTTTCACCAGTGATCCCACAGGCAACAGGTTCTGAAATATTTTGTAAAGACCCAATGTCTAATTCGTTTTCATCGATCATTTCAACATCATCATCATCATCATCACCATCATCTAAAGAATCACCTAGAACAGGAGCTGGTGTAGCTTTCTTGAAACTTGGCAACCCCATGGATTTACCAGATCCTCCCCTGTTTAGTGAAATAGAAGTATGTGTCATAGGAGCAGGCTTCAACCATTTTTGATTGCTTTCAGTAACGAAACCTGCCATGATAGCATCAAGTGACCCATTACTGGGTAAATTCCCATAAATATAACCACCAATGTTTAACAAAGTGTACAAGTTGTCAATTAAAGTTTTGTTAAAAGTGTTCCCCTCAGCTTGGGAAGGTGCAACATAACAAATGAGATCAAATGAACGTACTAAAGGTGGAAACTGGTTAGCAGCAATCAGACTGATTGGATACTGGACAACGTTAGCCTGAGGCTCTGATATTGCCAAATGGGCTCTGGCTTGTTGAATATCTTCAGGTGATGTAGATTCTGATGGATGTAAAAGTAATAGAATGTCCTTTGGCATCTCTTGCTATAATAAACCAGTAGTATGACACTTAAAAGAAACGCATGAAATGGAAAAATTTTGGAAAAAATATTTCAAACTCCGAAGATTAGATTTGTCATCTTAATAATAGGATAATATAATTGTAATCCAATTGAGTTTTCAATACCCAAATAGGCCTATATGAATTGTGAATAATAAAGTTATCACTGTCAGCTGATTAAACCTTTCAAAAGGTCTAATACCCTTTTTTTATGTTTTTTTTCTTGATTTTCCCCCCGAAATAATGACTGCTCAATTAACAGCACTTTTTAACACCTGTTCAAACCATACTGAGCACTTTTTGACCACAAAACACGTATTTTATAGCTGATTTTATTCTTATATGACTTGTCAGTCCGAAAAAGGCAATTTGTAAACAACAAAAAAAAAAGATGCTCCAAATCAAAATACTAAACTACTTATCCTTTTACGTTTTAAGATGCAAAACGACCAGCAAAGGACACCGAGCTTACAGAATGCGCTGCCCATTGTACACAGCTCGTTGAAAAAAGATGAGGTGATTCAAATGATACAGAGCTTACAGGATTTAGTCCAGATCATCCCCAATGAAGATCATACAACTAGTACACCTTTACAACATAGAATAGCGACAATTACCACCAGCGAATCACCCCTCATAGAATTATCCATTCAAAATCCATTTAAATTACCAGTAGAAACAATTAAGGAAACATTAGAATCCATTGTTAAATTGGCTGATGTGATAGGTAATAAAAATCAAGATGTTGAAAGGTTTTATAATGAATTAAATCAACATATCCATTCATTTTCCAATCAATTACAAGAGGATAGGAGAACCATCAACGAATCTTTTATCAAGAGTTTAGAATCAATTTCGATCATTTCTTCCATAACATCAAAATTCACCAATTCTATGATAAATACAGGATCTTCCAGCATTAATTTATCTCAAGTACTTAACGATTTATCCGATTCAGATACAAAGACAAAATTGGAACAAATGGTTATTGATTTTAAAGCAAACAATTTCAAAGATTTGTTTGTTTACTGTTCAGATGAATTAACAATGGATCGACTATCTCATACTATTGAATCAACGATATTAAAATTGATCCCACTGTTGAATGAAAAATTGTTAGAATTCACACAAAAATTAACTACGTTTTATTCCAAGTACCAAATGTTAGGCACACCAGAATCTATTGAAACATCATTTATGAAATTGATACCACCGATGGAAATAGTTGAAAAAGTGACTTCTGAAATGGGTATCAACGACATGAAAATAGTCTTACAAAGTGAATACAAAAATTTATCACCTGAATTAATGTACCAAGTGGATATTCAAATTAACTCCTTGGATAATATGATTAAGAAAAGATGTGAAGAAATCAAATCGATTCAAATGAAAATTTTGCAAATTAACCATCTACTTTACAAACAGGGAGATTCTAAATATTTATCAAGATCAGGACCTGATGATGATGAAACAATTTTATCCACTGTTGGTGTTTCAAAAGAAATCGTTGATAAGTATAGTGACAAATTGAATAAAATGAGCCAAATACAAAATGAAAGGTTGGAAATTCAACAGACTCTGGAAAAGCAGGTTAATGAAATATTATCAATGCTCTATCCGAACAACTCCAAACAAAATGAATATAAAGCTAAGCTGCGTGTACTGACATCTGGTCTCCATGATGATAATTTACAAGAATTACAATTGTTATTGTCCCAATTAGAAATCGAAAAAAGGCAAAATATAGGTAAATTCATTCATGGTGCAAGATTTAAAATTTATCAGATGTGGAATAAACTGATGTATGACCAAGAATCAAGACTTACTTTTAATGATTACTATATCCAAGATGAAACACTGTTAAATGAAGATTGTCTTGATGTTCATAATAAATACATTATTCAATTAGAAGCTGAAATGAAAGATCTAAAACCATTGCTAGATAAAGCCGATGATTTGAATAATATTCTAAAATTAAAATTGGAATTAGAAGAATCTATTAAGGATAAGAATAGATTTAACAGAAAAGATTTCCGTCAACTTTTAAAAAGGGAAAGCAAAATTCAAAGGAAAATCGATAATGAGTTACCACCTATTATTGAAGATTTAAAAGTGATGATCCCCCAATGGGAAGAAACAACTCAAAGGAAATTTTATTTTCATGATGAGAGTAACAAAGAGGAAGAATTGCTTACAAAAATAGAAGAGATTAAACTCACAAAGGGGAAAAGATCAGGCCAAAGAACAGGTCAATCATCGGTCCAATCATCAGTGCAATCATCGATAAAAAGAACTAACAACTTTAATAAGAACAGCGTTGCCAATTCCCCAATTAAGAATAGGATATCAGCTACACCATCATTGTCAGCAACACGAAATAAATCAAAATTACAAACCCCAGTGACTTTGAAAAAGATTGACCCATCGAATTTTACCAATCCATTTGTTTCTAAAAGATCGACTCCAATAAGAATAACCAAACCAGGGAATCATACATCAGCGTCTCGTTTGCAATTTTCACAGGCACACATTGGTAAAGTGTTATCACCATCGAAAATATTGTCACCAACTAAAAAATCGACGATTCCAACGTTTAAAAGAGGTGAAAGCAACAAAGAAATGATTTTATCAAATATCCCTACTAAATACCAGGATTCAACTGTTAATATATACAAATCTCATAAAACGAGAATATTAACTGATGAATCAAAAAGAGCGGCTGATGAAACACCAATGGATCTTATACCAGCTACTGAGATATTGACTGATTTAGAACTGGAAGATTATGAAGTCGATAAGGAAAACTTAGGTCCATCGGTTCAATATCAGAATAAACTGACAACAGTTGACCTTTCACCAGTTGCCAAACCTACACAGCATAGAACTAAACTGAGTTTCATTGACAAGGAGACGTTTTAGTTATGCCAAGTTTTTGTATAGTTATTTTGTTGTATTTTAATTAGCTTAATTGTATTAAACATAGCATGTTGGTCTATAAAATGTACACACAATTATATCAATTCTTCTTTGATTTATTAGCATATTTACCTCTGCCAACTTTAACCTTTAAAGTTCTACCACCGTTACCATTGGAGAAAGGTGAAATGACGTTTTCAGCAGATCCACCAGCGACATAGTCCATCATTTCCTTTTCATGTTTTTTCATTTGGTATTGAATGGATTTTACGGCTTGTTGATATTCCCTTTGATCTTCAGAGTAATAATCATTTTGAGTTGACCCACGGACATGGTTAAACCCACTATTACCATATTTTTTCTGTGATCTCTTCGATAATGGGTTAGGAGTAGAGTAAATATTTCCCCTCGTTATCCATTGGAAGTTCTTACTTAAATGAGGTGTAACTTTCCCTGTCTCACCATTCACACTGACTGGAATCCTACGTAAAGTAGCACCACCACATGAGGGGCAAAATTGTTTGGCTGTCCCATCCTTTGGAATTGGGTACATTTCAAAACATGCATGGCATCGAAGCATATAATTACGAACACGCTTGATTTGTTTCCCGTTTGCAGGGTTAAGGAGGTGAATACCCATTTGAAGAGCAACGTTTTGACATGCATAATCACCTGTAGAAAGAGCACTAGGAACGTTAGGGATATCTGTGGATTTTTGGTCAGCAGTTGTAACATTAGTGGTTGGCAATTCTGCTTCAACGTTATCAGAATGTTTAATGACCATTTCTTGAATATTTTCTTCCGTAATCCATTCACCATCATCATCATCTGGAGAGAATTCTTCATTGAGATTGGCATCAGTCTCAGCATCGACTGAGTCAGTAGTTGATTCAGTTGTGCCATTTGGTATCTCTGGTACTGGTTCTGGTTTTTGTGGTGGTTGTTTAGGAGTAAAACGCTTACCCTTGTTCTTCTTACTAACAACAACCTCAAACCCATCATCATCGATTACAGGACCATCATCTATTTCTTCTTCAACAAGATCATAATTATTTTCCCCATTGTTATCACTTTGGGCTTTTTTCATTTCCTTAAAACGTTCAATTCGAATACGATCAATGTCTCTCATCTCACCTGGGAAGGCACGTAATCTATCCAAACATTCAGTCATGACACCATCTTCATTTTTTAAACCGGGGGTGTTTTTAACACCTTCAGC
The DNA here is from genome assembly GCA_030563185.1 of Saturnispora sanitii. NCBI lineage: Eukaryota > Fungi > Ascomycota > Pichiomycetes > Pichiales > Pichiaceae > Saturnispora > Saturnispora sanitii. The sequence continues at coordinate 7,167 of JAKUBF010000036.1, read as the reverse complement.
ATGGATTTCGGCAGCAAGTGCTATAATATGAACATCATTAATGGAAAGAACTTGGTTATCACCTGTACGTTTAGCAAAGGCCCAAACGGAATCAATATAAACTTGCTTTGGTTGACGAACGATCAAATCATCACCCCAAAGAAGAAGTTGATTACGAGCAGCCTCATCCTTCAATTCTGCACGAACACCTGGGGTGGTAAAACACCTTTTGGCATATGTTTTTAATTGAGAAGCTGATTGTGTTAATAATGGAGTAGCATCCAATACTAATGTGTCTAACATGGTACAATGGTTGTTCTACTCTTTAATGCTTTTGATAAAAAAAAAAAAATTTTTTTTTTAGAGATCATGTTTGTATCACGTGACCACACAGATGCAGAAATATTTTTTTTTTCCTATCAATGAATTTCGATCCAACGCGTATAATCTTCATCTTATAATGCAAGAAATCAATACGTTAAAGGATGCATTGAACCAAGCAGGGAAATGGTTGAATGAGAAAAAGTATGCTGAGGCAACAGAGCTACTTGTGCAAACGTTACGGGCTGTACCGCAATCTTTTGACGCGAGACTACTTTTAACACAGACACTTTTGCGTCAGAAGAATTTCGATGGAGCATTGAAAGTTGCTCAAGAGACTTTGGCCGTTGCTAATAATGCACATGAGAAATATGAGGGCAGTAAAGTTTACTCGATGATTTTGTACCGTAAGGGCGATTATCAGGACGCGTTGAAATGGATTGATCAAGCATTGACTTTTGAAATGGGGAATGAGGGGAGTATCTTCAGAGAGATGGTTTTGAAAAAGCTTAATTCAGGCGACGTTTCATCTATTTCCACTAGCAGCGCTTTAAAAGGACAACCATCACCAATACAGGAATCATCAAAACCTGTGAAAACTGCTGTCATTGCAGCAGCACCAGAAAATACACCAGCAAAACCACAGGCTCAACAGCTCCGATACGAATGGTTTGACTCAGGATCCACATTGACAGTGGAACTCTATGCCAAACGTGTCGTTGCTGAGAGTCTCCAGAAAACGCTGAGCTCCACGGCCATACGTCTTGAATTTGACGATATAAAGGGGTTCCATTACGATTGGAAAATAGAGCTTTCCCATGTAATCAACGTGACAAACACGTCTTGCAAAGTGTATGGCACAAAGATAGAGCTGAGCATTGCTAAAAAGGATCCCTCAATTCACTGGGCAAGTTTGACAGAGGAAAACAAGCAGACAGAGCCAACTGCGTTTTCAAGCCTAGCAGATTTCGGTGAAGATGCTGAAGCAGAAGAAGACGAGTCACCCGACGCGTTTTTCCGTAAGCTTTACGATGGCGCCGATGCCGACACGCGGCGTGCCATGGCCAAATCACTTGCCGAGTCTGGGGGAACTTCGCTTTCGATGAACTGGGACGAGGTTGGAGCTAAACACTGGGACCCAGTGTCTGACTAGAGGAAAAGAAAGTGGTCACCAACTTCCTGAAAAAGATGCTGCCTTTTTTTTTTGTGGTAGCAAAGTTGCTGAGCTCGCTGAGCAATTTTTTAAAGAGTATTTTACCGCCATGTTTTTTCTTCAGCGCCACAGTGTGTAATTTCGATAACCTTCCGAATCTTCTTCTATTTAACAATGTCAGTAGCCCCATTGACTCTTGCCGAAACCGTGCGCGTGGCCTTGCTGCAATTTTCAGCTGGGCCTAACAAATCAGCCAACTTGGCCAAAGCTTCCCAGCTTTTTCACGAAGCTTTATCTCACACTCCCAAACCTAACATCATCGTCCTCCCAGAGTGCTTCCAATCACCTTACGATGTCTCCCAATTTAGACAATACGCTGAAACCATCCCAGAAGGTGAAACCACCAAGTTTCTTTCAGATTTGGCTAGCAAGAATAACGTTACAATTGTTGGTGGGTCCTTTCCAGAATTAGATACTAAAACTGATCGTATTTACAACACCTCAGTAGTTTTTGATCCACAAGGTAAAATCATTGCCACCCATCGTAAAGTCCACCTTTTTGATATTTCCATTCCTCAAGGTATCACTTTCCGTGAATCCGATTCTTTATCTCCAGGTGACTCAGCTACTATGTTTGAAAATGACTTGGGTAAATTCGGTTTAGCTATTTGTTACGATATCCGTTTTCCTGAATTAACCACCACCCCGGCTAGACTAGGTGCTGGTGCCATGATCATCCCAGGTGCTTTCAACACAGTCACCGGTCCTAAATATTGGACTAAATTTGCCGTTAGTCGTGCTCTCGACAACCAAGTTTACATGGTTCTTTGCTCCCCTGCGAGAGATGTTGGTTCTGGTGGTTATCAAGCATATGGTCATTCTTTAGTTGTCGATCCAACTGGTGATGTGATTGCTGAGGCTGGCGAAGGTGAAGAAATTGTCCATGCAGTTTTAGAAAAGAAAGTTGTTGAACTAGCTAGAGTTTCTATTCCAATCACTGTTCAAAGAAGATACGATGTTTATCAAGATGTTAGTAAGTTGACAAGGGTCAATGGCGTCCTCCCAAAGGAGAACTGAAATGTTTGTTAATTCTATATTTCAATGTATACCACTGCTAGTCAGCTTATAATACTTTCTAATCTATTTCATGTAACAACTACTACCTCTGTATAATTCATCAACAATTTCCTCCTGTTTTATAGAAACTTCTACTAAACCTTGTACATTTTCTGGTTTCACCATCCCATACCAATCGACTTTATCCTTTTTACATACTAGGATATTACCTGCGTATACATGACCACCAACGTGTGAACACATTCCAATTTCACCATCGTAAACTTTGTTAAATTCATTGTATACTATTGGACCGATTAATCCACATCTTTCATCCCTTTGTAAATGGGAGCAAATTAATATTACCGGGTCATCAACAACCTCCCCTTTTACTTGATCGTTAATTACATTAGTTAAAAAGTTTTCTAATTGATCTTGCTCAACTTTTGCTCTAATACCACCTGGGTAAACAATGAATTCATCTCTGTTATCATTTTTAGGTTTAATAGAGGAATAAATAACACCTACACCGGTACCACGTTTTATAGCACCTAAAATTCCCATTACCCTGTTAGAATCTTCTAACTTTTTTGGCCATGATTGAATATCTTCGTTGCCAGAAAGGTAGATGATCAGCTTCGACATTGGGGGGCTTGTGTTTTTCACATTATAAGGCGGTGAATGAACAGGAAGCGAAGTTTCAACTGTGCAAAACGTACACCCAGTGTCATATTTGGGTGGTGGACACTTGCTTATAAACCTTCGCGTTAATCTTGGCAACATTCCAATCATAGTTGAGAAACCCGGTGTTACTAATCCGCTAGTTACCTTTTTTTAAAAAAAAATGTTATCTCCGATTTGAAAAGTATCAAAAATTGTATTTAAAAACCATTTTATATTAGCAGCTGAATTTTTGTTTATTTAATTTAAAAGATAAAAAGTTGAGTTTTGGAATGATTATCATTCGTTAAACGTCAATTTCATGAGATATGATAAATACTTATCTAAAAGCCCTTTGTGACAGTTTTAAAATTCTTATTGACCTCTAATCATATCTTCGAGTCCTTAGTATACATATCAAGTTATTAAAACCATGACTCTACATTTTCCGAGTACAAAAAAATAAATTCCAAACTTAAAAATTATTGAATTAAAAATCTCAAAATCCATGACTTTCAAAATGAGGTAAGAATGTAATTGCCTAATATAGATATAAGGTCCAATTTTTTTAAAAAAAAAGGTAACTCAGCTTTTCCAATCTCTCATTTTTGTATTAACATAATAAAATTAATATTATTTCTGTATTCCAGGATAAATTATGTAAGATACCTGCTCAGCTATAAAAGCGGAATTAAGACTCAATAACGTAAGATACACATGGACATATGCACTCACCTATTAAATTGGGACAGCCACTTGAGCTGAGCATATACGTTAAAATCCAGAATTTTTATAACTACTGTTAGTCAAAATTCTACAGAAGATAAAATAAAATAAAATAAAATAAAATAAAAAAGAATAAGTAAATGAAAGAATAAATGATTATATAGGACCCCTTTTTGACTCCTATTCACTTTTCTTTCTTTAAAATAACGTAAAATAAAAAGCACATGATGTGCATCAATATAGTTCTAATAACTTGTTGATCAAATAAAATAGTATAAGATCGCAAGTACAGCCATAGATTTGTTAAGTCTGACATTTGGAACACCTAGACCTTCATGTGTTGAGATCTTTGGATTTCCATCATCATTTGAATTGAAAAATAACCCACTTTGTGTAGCCGTAGGCACTTGGGTCTCACCACCTTCACTATTGGCATCATCATTATTAGCATTATTAGCATCACCGTTGTTTTCAGATTCAGAATTCGAACCATTGGCATCGTTGTTACTGTTACCCATACCGTAATCTTCATCCCCATTGTTTTCTTCATCATTGTCAACAATACCGTGACCTTCATTTTGTCCGTCTTCACCTTGATCACCAGAAGCACCATCACTTGTTATTTGATCGCATGGAACTGTAACTTGAGTTGTATACGTATCTGTCTCAGTTACAATCAAACCATTTGATGTCTTGACAACATGGGTAGTATCTATAGTTGAAATGACAGTGTATGAGTTACTGGTGATACTGTTTTCCTCATTCAAACTGCTTTCTGTACCCGTTGATACTTCATCACATGGAACCGTTACAATTGTGGTGTACAATTCTGTAGTTGAGTAAGTCTTACCCTTTGTCGTCCTGATAACTTTAGTTGAACCTGTCTTTGTTATAGCAGTTAAAGATGTTCCACTTTCAAGTTGTTCACTTGTGTTTGTAATAGTTGATGACAAACTGATACTATCAGTGTCGCTATCACATGGAACTGTATATGTGGTTGTAAACAATGAGAATATGGTTGTTGTGGAACCTTGATCATTAGTTTTGACGACTTCAGTTGAACCAGTACTTGTAATCACACTATAAGATGGTGATGATTCATGATATTTTGGTGATGGGAATTGAACGATTGTAACTGGAATAGTAAAAGTTTGACCATTCGTGGATACTGTTTCCATTATATATGTCGTTTGAATTTTACTACCCGTATAATACGTTGATATGAGCCTTGGAACTGGAACTGGTAATCTGATAATTTCTAATGGTGCTGTTATTATAACCTTTGATGATGTATAAGTAATTGATTTATACTCCGTAGTTGTAAATGTACCAGACCAGAAATTAGTAATTGTCTTTGTACCATTTTCACCAACCAATCCAGTTGATTTGGTCGTGGATGTAGTTTTATCAGTTGTTGTTATAGTTGAACTTGTAATAAACGATGTTATGGTTACTTCACTTGAAGTTAAACCAGTTGGAGTTTCAATAACATCAACAGTAATTGGAACTTCTGCACCATTTGGTAATAATTGCGTGTAAACAATTAAAGTATGAGAAATTGATGAACCTGTCCATGCTGTAACACGTGGTGTTGGTATTAAAACAACAGTCTTATATGAAGTTAATAACTCAGCACCTCTCTTAAACAAAGCACCGCCTGGAATCTGTAACTCGCCATTAATATAAGTTAACACCAATGTTGAAGTGTAATCTTTATCCCATACAAATGAAACAAAATCTGTTTCACTGGTTGTTGATGATGACAAAGTTGGTGTAATTGTAGGTGATGTAATAGTAACTGTACCACCTGTAGAACTTGATGAGCTAGATGAAACAGTACTAGAGCTAGAGCTTGAGCTTGATGATTCAGTACTAGAGCTTGAGCTTGATGATTCAGTACTAGAGCTTGAGCTAGATAAAACAGTACTAGAGCTTGAGCTAGATGAGCTAGATGATTCAGTACTAGAGCTTGAGCTAGATGAAATAGTACTAGAGCTTGAGCTTGATGAAATAGTACTAGAGCTTGAGCTTGATGATTCAGTACTAGAGCTTGAGCTAGATGAAACAGTACTAGAGCTGGAACTTGATGAGCTTGATGATTCAGTACTAGAGCTTGAGCTAGATGAAATAGTACTAGAGCTTGAGCTTGATGATTCAGTACTAGAGCTTGAGCTAGATAAAACAGTACTAGAGCTTGAGCTAGATGAAACAGTACTAGAGCTGGAACTTGATGAGCTTGATGATTCAGTACTAGAGCTGGAACTTGATGAGCTTGATGATTCAGTACTAGAGCTGGAACTTGATGGTTCAGTACTGCTAGAGCTAGATGAAACAGTACTAGAGCTGGAACTTGATGAGCTTGATGATTCAGTACTAGAGCTGGAACTTGATGGTTCAGTACTGTTAGAGCTAGATGAAACAGTACTAGAGCTGGAACTTGATGAGCTAGATGAAACAGTACTAGAGCTGGAGCTAGATGAGCTAGATAATTCAGTACTAGAGCTTAAGCTAGATGAAACAGTACTAGAGCTTAAGCTGGATGAGCTGGATGGAACGGAAGTACTTGTTGATATCGATAATGGTGTCTCAACCATTGGAACTGCAACTGGTATAAAACCAATACCATATTGAAATTCAGTATAAGTAAAGGTTGTTGAATGAATAACACTTCCAGTATACCCAGTAGCTGTAGGAGTCGGAATCAAAACTGCAGTTTCATAAGATGTCGTATGTTTCATTTCAAATGAAGCATTAAACTTTGGCATGTATAACCTACCGTCAATCCACGTAAACACTGTTGTTAATGTGGTACTACCTGAATAAATATAAATTGGGTAGGAAATAGTTGCAGATGTCAATGAACTTGATGGAAACTCTGTTACTTTGGACTCGGATTTTGAAGAAAACTCTGTCACTATAGAACTTGATGATTCTGTGGATACAGATAAAATCTTAGAACCTGATGGAACGACTGAACCTGATGAAATCACAGAGCTAGAAGCGGCCTTGGAACCTGATGAAACAGCAGATGATGGCTTACCAGATGGAACAACTGAACCTGAGGAAATCTTAGAACCTGATGGAACGACTGAACCTGATGAAATCACAGAGCCAGAAGCGGCCTTGGAACCTGATGAAACAGCAGATGATGGCTTACCTGATGGAACAACTGAACCTGAGGAAATCACAGAGCCAGAAGCGGCCTTGGAACCTGATGAAACAGCAGATGATGGCTTACCAGATGGAACAACTGAACCTGAGGAAATCTTAGA